>CM049317.1:69341117-69521117 GCA_026874595.1 Sipunculus nudus | reverse complement strand
GTTATAAGGTAAAAAAAAAGTTAGGTATATATATTTATATATTTGAATTCCCTTTTCCTTCATGACGTGTGGTTTATTGCCGAACCAAGTCTGGACAGCATCTAACCCAACATCTGAAATCCGAGTTTGAAATATGATTGTTGGATTGCATGCTGGATAGCATTGGGGCGATAAAAACGACCTCTCTTGGCTGGCCCGGCGTGTTTTGAAAGGTAATCGCCCACTTAGCTGATTGTTTTGAAATAATATCGTCGGGCACGCGACTTGGATGTGTTGTATATGTTCAGCAAATCCCGCTTGGCCATTTGTGTGCAGTATATTTGTTTGAACAAAAGCTGCCAGTTTATGGCAATCAGCTATAACAAACAAGCCAACTGTGTAAAAGTATTGATATATTTTATTTAGCCACTGCGGTCCATTGCCAACAGTGCGATGCAAAAGTTTAGATATCCAAACACGTTTACGGATGGTTTGAGCCTTTTTGTACGTGGAGATTGATTTGAACCTTGTTTGTCTGTCAGCGTTTTTTTTCTATCTGTAGGAAGAGGAAAATTTACTGAACCGAATTAGGATAAAACATTGCCGTAAAAGACAATATTAAATTTTGGTTTGGATCCAGAAAATACGGGCGCATTCACCACACTACGCAGGTTCGGCCTCGCACGGTTTTTTTTATCTTTGGTTGGCTTTATAAGCTATCTTCTTGGCATCAAATAAAAAAAAATAATATAAAGAAATGAACATAAGATTGTCAATAACTAAGTTGTTAATTATTCCCTGAATCCTGAACCCCTACCCTACAATTATGACCGATTCTGAACGGGTTCAACAGCTATGTCAGTTAACTCCAATCTACTCATACAAAATACTTAACTTGGCAAGTGTAATTATTATAAAGCAAACTGATTTTCATCTCTACCATGACACACACACACATACATTTTGATTAAAATTCCCTTCTCTATAATTAGAATTAAGTATTTTTATTTCTACGGTTATAAATGACTTAGTTTGTTATCTGAGATAACTATTTCCTGAAAACCGCCCATTTGTTTGCAAAAGTTCACTTATTTGTATAAGATCAAGGTGTCACATTTATCTAATTGTGAATATTTAATTTTCAAGGTTAAACCTAATCTCTATATCAACATAACTGTATTTGATTCGCATCCCTAACAGTCAAACAGAGGAACATGTACATAGTTACAACGTCATTGATTCATTATGTTTGATTAATTATTATTAATTTTTATTAATTATAAAATAATTTATTTCATAATGATTTCATCATAGATGTAGTCAGAAAAAATTGACAGTTGTGTATTTTGTTATGAAGACAAATTGTTGAGGGAAAAAATTCTGGGCCAACCCGGGAGTCGAATCCAGGTCGGTGGCGCACAAGTCCGGCGAACCAACCCCTTCGCTAGCAAAGCAAACTTCACTAGCGAGACAGTTCGGTCCGCTTTCATGTCACCCCGTAACACACCCCCTCTTAAGAGCGTTCTGCTATCAGAACAATACTAATTATCCCAGAAGTCACACTTTGGTGAGCTTATTCCCTGGGCCACAAAGTTAACCCTCACGTTAGACGAGCCTCAATTTTGTTACGAAGACAAATAAATGAGGGGAAAATCCTGGGCCGATCCCGGACGACCCGCCATTTCGTTACGAAGACAAATTGTTGAGGGGAAAAATCCTGGCCCGAACCGGGAGTCGAACCCAGGTCGGTGGCGCCCAAGTCCGGCGAACCAACCGCTTCGCTAGCAAAGCAAGCTTCACTAGCGAAACAGTTCGGTCCGCTTTCATGTCACCCCGTAACAATATACACCTCTGCACACCTGTTTATCAGCATAACAGACTGACGTTTGAACTGTCCGTTCAAATACCTATGATACCTATGTCTCAATTTTCGGCATGTTCAAAATCAATCATTTGAGGTTTGCGACCCCTAAACAATTATGCAAAATAAAAGCAGTGCTTATATAGTTTATGATAAATGTTAAATACAAAAAAGAACAAATTAACTCTTAAGACAATGTGACTAATTCTTGTAAGAAAATTCTTGTCCAAGATTTGCAGTTCTAACAACACTTCCATCTATCTTGAAATTATGATTTCTGTTGGTAAGATTTGTAATTCTACTGGTATACATTTAATTTTTAATCTCCGCTGGTAGGAGTTTTGATTTCCACTGGTAAGATATGCAATTGCCCCGGTATAGTTAAGTCACGTGATCTCATAATGCCCCATCTATCTGAATCTAAATAACAATCATCTACAGTTTTCTATCCCAATATAATCCGTAATTGCTCTTGCCCGCTACATGTAGGGTTTCTGCAGGTACATAAAGCTGAGGGTGGCAATATACAGTACACATTATATCCATGAACAAGTACACTAAAACAGGATAATCCTCTGTCAAATATTGCTAAAAAAGTAGTTTGTCAGATGTAACTTACTGATCCCCGATAAATGTACAAAATATGTACCAATATATTCTACACATTTTCAGTGTGTTCTCTCCCCCTAACACAAAGACGCATTCGCACACACACACACAAAATGGTCAATATAATCATGAATATATGTGGCAAAAATTTACAAGAAATCCATATATGAACGGGAAAAACATAATTATTATTAAAAAAGGAAGGAATCTTTATAAGATTACTCGAACTGAAGTTTAGAATAAATAAAGAAATTAGAGATAAAAAAAATTCTTAATCTTTAAACTATTTTACAACCATGAATATTAAGATAGATGTGTGACAGACAGTAACAAATAGTATCTCTCAATGGATTTTTGAAGGTAATGCACTGATCAATATGTATTTTGCAAGAAGGTCCTCGCAAAGAAAAACATTGTGTGTGTATATAAATATATATATATATATATATATATATATATATATATATATATATATATATATATATATATACATCGTTTAAATTATTCTTTATAATCCCTGTTAATGCTAATTCCAAGGTGACACAATTTTAAAAACCATAATTAATACAGGTGTTGTACAGTAAAGACAGAAAAGAATTATAACACTCACCATGCAAGGTATTAGTTTCATCCAAAGGTTGTTCCAAAGCCATACCGGTACCCATGCACCTCTTGCGAAATCCATTCTGACAGCGTATAAGCAAACTACTCTGACGGGATTCCCGAGAACCACATTAAATACTTAATCCAGCGGTGAACTTGTACATCTCTTGCCAAGGGCTTCTTCGCAGTACCCTAGAGCAGCCGTTAATAGTCTACTCTGGAAGACAGTTACCGGCGGACCAACACCTTAACGATCCCAGCCCAGCACAGTGGCAATGCGTAACCCGCAACGCTAGGCAGAAGCAACCAAGCTTTCTGTTACACTAATCAGCAGGTATATCCAATACAGGGCTACTGGCAGCAGCAGCTCTACTGCAGGAGAGCAGTACATATTGAAGCGCTTCGACGGCCATTATTTATTCATCCAGTATACCAGAGAAAGAAGCGCACCCTCACAGGTACGTGAACCGTACATGCTCCGTCCGTCCTCGCACAGCCTTCCAATATCCTGTTTTATCGCCCTCTACATTTGGCTACAGTGGTTTAAATATAGCTATAAGGCAGCCCGGAGTAGCCCACGCAAAGGGCAGCCAAGCTCCTCTAGGTAGGCTGCACCAAGATACCGCTCGGTTATCCAGGTCGTAGGTTGTTATGGGGTACAAGGCCAGAGCACCCTTGTTTATGCATGGCCCAGCCCCGCGGATCAATACGGACCAACTTCAGCACGCATCTACTGGCATCACGTGGAATCGTCGCTGTATTATAAGAGACCGCAGGACCATATTTTAACCACTATAAAGGATCAGCCTCAGATATAACTCACGAATCTGTTGATCGGTTTTATCTCTACACCTACCCGAAGTACCCCACAACCTTGAGGCAGCGATCAATTCCAAATCGAGGCCTGACTTGCGTCTTTGGGATGTCCCGTTCAGCTTGCGCCTGGAGATATTTGGTTCACGTCGGAGGCTTGTGAAAATTCACACGCTCGGCATATTTTGATGACAATGCATTTGAAGATAACATGGCCTATATGTGGACTGTATTAAAATATTCAAATTGCTGAATTGATCCCTTACTTTTGAAGATCATATGACAGCTAATCTCAAATATTTCAAATATTCACCAATGATATTATGATGCATTAGGTACATTGGTTATATATTAATACAGGAAAGGCATTGAAGGTGAAATCTCCAGACTCTTATCGGAATGAAGGAAAAGAATATATTACTTAATCAGGAGCAGGTTTTGTTTACCGCAGTTTAAATCTGGGGCGCTGAGTGGCATAATGTAGTTATTTATGTTGAAATCCGCTGGGAAATCCGACCAAATTTACCAAGAAGAGTGAATGCCGACCTGGCTGATACGACGCCAAGACATGACCAGAAAATCGATAACGTGCGGCGCATCTTCCTCTAAATTGGACCCACTTTTCACCTGGCAGTCCTGCAGAGATAGCGGCTTAATTGTCAATTGCAGTTTTCTTATAACTGAAGGCGGAGTGTGCGATGTCTACTGCAATACTGGTTATCTTCGATCCGGATTTTATTTGGAGATTTATGTTTGGAGGTTCCAGGAAAAGACAGAGGAGCTCTTAAAACATCTGTCCGCATGATCTCAAATCGGAAATTGCTATCTTTATCTTTTTGTTGAATTCCCCGAGGAGAGTTCTGCACAGATATATGTTTGACGATTTCAGGCAAACATTTTGCTTTAGGAGCTTGCTCAGATAAGGCGGAACTATCATGTTTGTATTTAAAGGACGCAGGCATAATGTTGACCCGCTGGACCCCGAAATTGAAGGTCTTGATTTAATCAGTGCCCGTCCCATTTTTAAAATCTCGATAAAATGTACATATTACAACTTTCTACTCCAATGCATGTAACATAAGAAAGTCAGAAGGCATAATAATAACATATAATTCTTATCTTTAATATACGCTCATCATCCTCATTCTATAACCCACAGATCACTCTTGTCTTCTTTATCCAATATCTGAATGACTTACAGGAATGGGTACACGAGCGCTTTTTATACGGCCCAATTAAGTTAAGGAATGCACAGTTTGGACTTTATCCAATTATATCCGAACAGAATTGTAATTAGAAATATTCTTTTAAAATGTTCAGAAAGGCAATCAATTTCTGTATGAGACGTCAGATATTACGGAATTTACCAGCTCTGTGTCTTTATACGGTTTCTTTGGATTTCGAGACACCATCATTTTCTTAAGGCAAATTTCACTTTCCTTTCTTCAGCCTTGCTTTAAAAAAAAAACATTCTACATATATTTGACCAGACAAACCAAGAGGTTATTCGTATTGATCCAGAGTAATAATATCTAATTTATTTCTACGAGGATCTAAGTCTGTAAATAACAGGATATCAGACATTCTGTATATAAAATTATTGCATAGAGCACTCTGTTATCTAAACATAGAAACAACTTACAAACGTACTGAAATTTATTTGTCTAAAAGCACATTATAATAGTATAAAGTTTCTTAACTAGTTGCCTATACCAATGAGTAGATAAATGTCTATAAAATTATTTCAATGAAATTCTGACAATATTGGAATACTTGGATTTAAAAACAATATCACACTAAAAATCACATCAGCAAGTGATGCATATATACAGTTAGGTTGTTGCACAAAGAAAGCAACAATTTTCCTTAGAATTCATGCTGACTGTCTAAGAAATGAGCTCCTATTGCTGTGGACTGCCCTAGACTAAAGTGCCGAACTCTTTGCTGTAAAACCATTTTTCTTTTTCTTCTGGTCGCCCCTTGGGCATGTAAATTACCAAAATGACGGCCACCGTCTGCCCGGTTATCTGCAGAAGCGCTTTGCTCGGCCGAGTGTTTAGCCGGAACTTGGGTTGTCGTCTGCTTCAGGGCGGCCAGAACCATAAATTTACTCAGCATTTTGATAACGTAATAATTCTTAAGACGTAAACATCCCTATGGTCTTGCAAACATTTGGACCAGACGTTCCCACTAGAAAAATAAAGAAAACCATATAACATCAAAACACGGCCCAGCAAGCCTTTCCATATAATCATTCTTTCCCATTTTTCCTGATATTTACGGCCATACATGAGCGGAGACGGTTATGTCCTATGATTTTTGCACATATTCCTATTGTTGTAACCTTCTAATACATTAATAATACATATGTTTCATTTTAATTCCAACAGACTGAGTTGAACGTGTTTGTCCTTTTTATCGTTTGTTATTTCATTTTTTTTTTCGTATTAAAATTGTGTTTATCAATAGAGACATGTGAGAAGCGACTTTGTTTACTTTTTCAACTAATTTGATTTATTTCCTTTTGATTATTTTTATGACTTCGATTCATGATAATTTTAACACAAATACTCTTAAATATTTGAGTATTTGGACCAATAAGTGCTGCAAGAAATATTCGAGAAATTTGAGAAATATATAAAAACCTGGCATCACTGAAAATTCAAAGGAGATAGACAAAGATATTTAATGTCACTCAATGTACTCTTGTTCTCCAGTAGAGGTAAATATATTTACCGTGGTGATCAAACTTGCACATGTAAAATAAAATTTATCCATTGAAGATCACATATTTAGAGCACATATTTGCAGAAACATCCATCATCTAAGTTATCCTACAAGTAAATTATAATTTTGAGATAACTTCAATTTTGAGAGATACAAGAAAGCATGTGTAGCTAATGTACATATCAACAATAATACCAAATTAAACCTAGTGAACGAGGTCTGATAAAGTAAATGTATCAAATACCCCAGTTTAAACAAAAGTAAGCAGTTGGCAGACAATAGAAAAAGAATGCCAGTTGCATTTAATATTGACAAATAATTTAGATTACACTTATTTCACATAATAACACAGATGGCCTCTTAGACTAAAGAAACCCTTGTCGGAAAATGTATTGGTTTCTCATACATTGGTATCTGGTTGGTCTCTCTTATTCCTTCAGGCTGTTTCAGTGTATCACTGAAATCCCTGTCCAAGATCAATATCCCATTAGTGTGGGCCCCTGGTAGCTTCAGCTGTATCAATAGCTCTATTAGCATTGCCTGTCATTCATTTTCCGTGTCAATAGACCAATTATAAATCGTCACACGAGAAAAAACGTACCAATTTTTAGAATACACTATAGGCATTCACACGAGTAACACCCGGGGCATGCTGGATATTAAGAATAACTTTTTAAATAATCATGTTTCTTTTAGTTTGAAGAAATTGTATTTTTGATAAGATTTTTTTTTAAATATTTTCTTGCATCTTCAATTAGATTTACTTTGGAATCGTCGCTATAATGCATGCTTTTCACAAATAAGCACATATTTGAAAATTAAAAAAAAGAATAGTTGTTATAAATTATCACCCTATGCAAGAAAATTTTATATATAAAATTCTCTATTTTTCTGTACTTAACACATATAGTTTGTAAAATATTAAAATCTGAAGAGGATAAGGAGTAAGGGATAAGATAATTTTTTAATGAAATAAAAGATTTTTTTTTTTAATTATAAGCACCATTTCAATGCACAAAACATTTCACATTGGTCGATTTACACACAAGAGAATAAACCAGGTGCAGGGACCCTCATACATATTCACCACAAAATCCATGGAATCCTCCCCAGGTTTTAATTAAACGGTTCGTTGACAATATAGGGGAACCTTCAATACCATCGAATTTCATTGAGAACTTACGACTTCTGGACTGAAGAACAGAGGGATGAACAGACAGGTATACAGACAGACGTACAGATAACCAAGGGTTATAAAAAGTAACCTCGTGTAAACTCTCGGCGCAGGTAAATATACGCATAGAAATGACACGAGGTAGTCATTGTTCCTTTTAAGACCCCAGGGTTTCAAACAGGGATACAGTGATTTAGGAAGCACTAGTAAAAGGAAAACGCAGTAAATTCAAGAAATGTATACCATTACCCTTCGTGATTTAATAAACATCACCTTCAGGAACATGTTCAGTTTTACCATTTCTGTTGATAGAGATCTATAGACCTTTCCTTTTGTCTTCTCACGTGTCGGTACAATAGTTGAACACAATTATATTGAAATAAGTAACATCCTGAGATGTCCTTTCCATAACAACATACGGACCTAAACACGTACATTAACATAGCAAACACACTATGTACAAATATAGAGACGTTAAGACATACTGTTACAGGTGCTCTTTTTATTGTGTGACACGGGCGTAACTCATGTTGTAGCGTTCTTGCCTGGCCGCTTGTTACATTCTATGTTCAATCCGTACCGGTTAAACTCTTGTTGTCCTGCTGGCTTGGTCGTGAATCACGTGTACACCATGGTGTGTGGCGACACGCAGGGCTGTTTTTCTAGAGAATTCCTTAAACGCGTGTTGTGCAAGATCTTATAGAGTGTTCGAGAAGTGGAAAATTCCCGGCTTGGGGTGTGGAGGTATGTAAGGGGCTGTGTTTAAGCAAGGGGGCAGACAGCAGAGCAGATTCCAGCGGACGCAGACGCGTGTGTCAGATTCTAAGACCCTGTCCGACGAATGCGGCAATTATACATTTTCAAAGACTTTCTCCTGGATTTTATGCATTTGGACTTCAGTTTACTTTCTGGATGTTGCAAGAACTTTCCACTGGACTGTCATACTTCGAGAGTTTACATTTAAAGGATTTGTCGCGGTGTTGGTATCCAGGTACTCTACCATTATCTTTCTATGTAATTGTATTGACTTGTTGCTATACCGCTGTTTTACTGTATAATTGTATTGATTTAGTGTATTCTATTGTTAGGGTTGTTTTAAGAATAAATTATAGTTATTTGTTAACAAAAAAAAACACTGACTTCTTTATTCATTCCCCTAAACATTTCCCATTGCCTACTGTTACAGAATCTGTTTTTTTTTTATCTCCGTTACAGAATTTGTGATCATCACTCAAACGTGATCTGTTTATATTAGGCTCCGTAACAATACATTAAATAAAACATAAATACGTACAGACATACATGAACATAACAAACATAGAGACGTTACCGGAAGTGTTACAGAATCTGATTTTTTTTTATCTCCTTTACAGAATTTGTGTTCATCACGCATACGTGATCTGTCTATATTAGGTTCCGTAACAATACATTAACATAAACATAAATACGTACAGATATACATTAACATAACAAACATAGAGACGTTACCGGAAGTGTTACAGAATCTGATTCATTTTATCTCCATTACAGAATTTCTGTTCATCACGCATACGTGATCTGTCTATATTAGGTTCCGTAACAATACATTAACATAAACATAAATACGTACAGACATACATTAACATAACAAACATAGAGACGTTACCGGAAGTGAGCAGTAATTGGGGCAGCTTGGATCATAAAGTCTGCAAGTCCATGACCAGTTAATTAATACTAGAAAGCCAGCCGTTTTGGAGCGCTGGAGGAAACAGGGTGATCAGTTGTGGAGTGTGCAACCTTTGGAGTAAGTTCCAAAAATAAAAATCAGGTGCAAATATGTTATTTTTTAAAACTATTGGAGATCTAGTGAAAATATTTAAGAAAAATGTAAGAAAATAAAATAAAGTCCACTCACAAAAAATTGGTTAAATATTAATCCAGAAAAAAAATCATCCTCTTTATAAGCTTAAAGTTTAAAGATAACATGAAAGTATAAACATTGCCAAAGTTAGTGGTAAAAAAGTAATATTTCTTTATGACAGCGCACTATTTTGAGTATAGAAAATTGGCATCCTTTGTTCATAAGACGAGACAGCAAAACTTAGTTAAACAAAATATTATCATCTTACAGCGTAAAAACATATTTTACCCAAATGCACTATATAATGCTTTAGTTTCAGCGAGTTTTGTCTCACAATCCATGTCTCACAATCCATGCGTGTCAAAAGAGACCTCCCTGCAGAACAGAATGTTTTGGATTTCGCTTGCAGAAACAAGATTGTCTTTAACATTTTCTATAATTCCAGAAAGCTGTATAAGATATCGATTTTCTCCCTGCCCCTTTTCTATCCCATATTTCACACTCCCATCTTAAAGTGTCTGTATCATTAATCCTAGCGGTTGTATTTATTGCGTCATGTCTCGTTGACCTGTCAACCAGAAAACAAATATATCCCTTATACCATGTAATTGATCATATTATGTATATTTGTTAGCCGTAAATACACGACTCAGTATGCATTATATCGTCCTGGTTTGCCCAATTGAATCGTGACACATGTCATACGGAAACATGCACTACAACTGCCATCCGTCTTGTTGCATCGTGGTAAACATCTGATGATCTTTATATCAGAACCCCAGTGATGATTAAGCACAACCCAATACATATGATCTCACAGATCGAAGTGAAAATCCACCGCTATTGTAATATGTTCTGTCCTGTATTGCGTGCAAGTTGGCTGCCGTCCAGTCCCTGTGCGAGCCATGCTCGTATTCACGCGGTCAGAAATTCAACTAAAATGCAGAGGAATTTACCAATGTGCTTAGTTACACCAAACGTCTCGCACTTCGATGTTTTATTTAAGAAAACACAAAAAAATAGCTAACGGTTGATCGAGTTTATATTAAGTGGTGTCATACAGGGGCGTCGTTATTGGGCAGTGGCGTCAATTTATCCTCCAGGTTTGGGGGGGGGGGGGGGGGGCGGGTGACTCGCACACACACACACACCATCTCACACACACCATCACACATACACAAACACACATATATATTTATATTAATTATCCCGTCTGTATGACACATTTCAAATATATAAGCATCTGTATGTCACATTATATATACTTAAATAAATATATATAGCTTATATATATACCTAATCCTTTGTCAAATATATAGCAATTAAGTACAATGTTTCTAGAAGATAAGGTATCGTGCTGCCAGCTTAAGTTAATTCTAAACCAGTTTTAGATAAAATATATCATGATAAACTCATAAATGAAACTTTAACTTTTAAAGGATTTTTCAATATTCGTCGGTTTATTTAAAATAAAAGTGACCTAACCTAACCACCTGGATCACCCCCAAGCCTTGAAGACAAATTGACGCCACTGACATCGTACCTGTAGGTCATAAGGCGTTGTCAAAAATGACAAAATATTTGCATCTTCATCGAGATTTACAGTGTGGTTCCTGACACTGGATGGCTTGGCACTCGAACAGGTCGATAACTTTTTTTGTCAGACCTGCAAAATGCCGCTAGTCCAGAGATAACTCACAGAAGGGATGTCGGAGCTTAGCTTGCTTTTCAAGAATTTTGTTGAGCATTTTAGATAAATCTAGAAAGCTGCGAGTAGGATATCGATTTTTTGTTCTTTCCTACGCCTTCTCTATCCCATATTCACACTATTATCCTCAAGTTTCTGTATCATAAATACTTGCAGCTTGTATTTATTGCATGTTGTCTCGTTGATCTGTCTACCAGGGAAAAATAAATTCCCTTAGACCACGTCCATGGTCAAGCTGACACCACCCCGTAGAACGGAGAGGCTTATTTTGTTATAGTAGTTGATGAGTTTATTTTTTATCCAGATCTGGTTCATTTTTTAGAGGATGGGCTGTCGTAGGTCCCGGGACTACCATTTTCCCCCTTTTTTCTACCGTCAGTTGTTGCGCTAGATCCAATATATTAGAGATTTTCAAACACTGACATTACGGCACTATATTAGTAATAGGTAACAGTTGTGCAACTGACACTTTTTGATACCTCACCGCCATCCTCAAGGACGCATCCTCCGCAGTCAGTTCTCCATTATCGCTAAGCTGGAATTAGGGAGGTTGAGTTTGGCGATTGCAAACACCTGGTCTATATATTTGTCTTGATGCTATTCTGAAATACGCCGTTTACTTCGTCACTTTTATCAATATATACATCAGGAAACCTTGACCTTTGTTACTTTAGAATTCACTTTATTTAAGGTTAAGAGTGAAGCCACAACTCGAAAGGCATTTGAATTTTGACTCGGTAAGGCAGTCAGGGTAAAACAGTCATTCTGTATAATCTACATAACTGTTACAACAAGACTCTGGCATTCTTAATGAACCGATATGGCCTACCTATTGTAGTTACACCGGTCCCTAAAAACTGACACCGCAGTTGCAGTAGCCAAAGCGATATGGGCATGTGTACACCCGATAATCTAAATATAACGCTTTGACGGTAGATTTTATTTGACATCAAAGAAAACATGTATATGAATATACTTTGAAAAATAAAGAAACTAATGTTCAACTTTTGTCTCGATGGCGACCGAAAGCTTTTCCTTGAAAAAAGAAAAAAAATTTTCTTGGGCCTGGAGAGTTGAGTGGTAAACCATTGGCTCTCTCCGCTGGCGGCCAAGGTTTGATCCCCGGCGTTGGCTATGAGAGTGAGTTGTAGTAGCCCGTCCAAGGTAGAATGTTTCCCCGTGTCCTCCGGTTTCCTCAATATCTACAGACTACTTAAGGCCACCATCCGAGCCATTGAGTGTGCCCCGTATTAGTTATTATAACTTTTTGTAAATTCCATGCAAAATAAATACAGATTATATTTAAGAATAAATATTTCTCCAATAATCACTTGCTACACTGAAGACAAAGCTGGCAACTAGAAAGACAGACGGACAGATGGACAGGCAGACAGCGAGAGAAAGGCATAGCCAACTACATCATATTATGCCAGTTCCGTTGGTGGAGACATTTGTGGCTTTTCCCTGCTTTCAGCAAACGTTGACGAAAATTAAACGGAATCTTATCCTTGGCCTATAGGATTATGAAATGTGCCAAAAAATAAGTGATACACACCATTACTAAAACAAGCATTGATTACGAAACGCTGCCAAGTAGTTCCCTATAGTAACCCTTTTTTATTTTACTGTTGTTTCTGGGCGTGCTCTGTGTTCGAATGGCGGTTTATCGGTGATCAGTGTGCCGGTCCAGCTGCCCTCGGCGGTTTCCGTGTGTCCGGTTGCCGATCATAAATATTTAATCCGTCACTACAACGGAAGTGTTATTTATGGCGGAGTCACGGTTTGGTCATATCGGTTAGTACTGGTTCCCCTGGATCATTGGTGATTTAAACACAAACATAAAAAAATAACTCATGATGAATCGTAGCGAGTTATTTTAAACACAAATGATGATTAATGCGTAGTTGACGGGCGTTTGTTTACGAGATATTCGTTCCAGGCATTTAATTCAGTCTTGAGTATTCGCCGACGGATGTTTCAACCACCCCTCGCTAATACAAATGAATTTCGGGGAACATAAAATTATATTATAGATTTTATAAAATTATTCAAATTGTGTCCATAGGCTTTCCCTTTAGAGGAAATCACAAGGCATGGTCAGGAGAAATGGTCTAGAGACCTGAATTTATATGAAAATATTTCCTCCATTTCCACATCATTTAAACATACAATGAATATAACAAAATCTCCAAATTTAAGAATGTTTCAGTATAAAACGCTGAACAGGATTTAAACAACAAATACTTTCTTATTTAAAATAAAAATTAAAGATGTTGACAGCTGTGTTTTTGTCTCATGGAGCCAGAATCAATTGTCTACTTACTATGGGAATGCACGATAGTACAAACATTCTGGTCAGATATTACTAAATGGCTGAACAGGAAAATGGGAGGGAAAAAAAGTGACCTTAAGTTTAAATTTGGTGATATCGGGAAACAGAGATAATGATATCCTGAGTCTTATACTACTTATTTTGTAAATATATATATATATATATATATATATATATATATATATATATATATGCAACCAGACAAAACCAGCAAAAAGTGATGCAATAAACTGTGTTAAGAATATATATTTTATAGAGAAACATATTGCAGCAAGGAAAAATTGTATAGAAGATCACTTGAGAAAGGGGGCGGGGGGTGGGGGTGGCAATTCTAAGATGCTGATTGACTTTTTATTGATTTTTTTCACCTATAAATGTTGTTAATTCTTTAGTGTGAAAGACAAATATTGTCTATGTACAGAAATCATATAAGTATGATAGATATAAGATTGGTAAAAAGACCTTATTGACTTTTTTCAACAAATAAATTTAGTTTATTCTTTAGTGTGAAAGATGTATATATTCCTTTTTTTACAGAAATCATATGTATGATAGAGATAAGATGGGTATGTTGGCATTTTGGAATTTTCGCAGCTAATTTAAATATTAAATTAAGAGTAATTTGCAGATTTTTCAGATTAAAATAGGATTTGGATGTAATTTGTGTATATACATATAAAAGCTATGTAGGTGTGTATTGTCGGCATTCGTATGTATATGTATGTATATGCATATATATATATATGTATGTATATGCATAGGTAAGTTTAAGGGTATGCAGGAAAAAAATATGCTAATACAGAATATGCTAATACAGAAAATACATTGTTTGTGAAATAAATAAAAAATAGAAAAAGAGGAAATCACGATGAATTGTTGACATTAATCAATGGTCCCCTTAGCCGCCTTCAGTGACAAAACGTCTTTTGACACTGCGATGCCTGATTGGTGGCCTGCTTTGCTTTCCAATATACTGAAATAAGTGTAGTTTGTACACGATACGATCGTGTTCTCTGGAAAGGGAAGTGTGTTATCATGTCTGTGGACACTGCAGCAAAAAAAAAAAAAATTCTGCAGCATTGTATAAAAAAAACTGTTACATATTGGCAACAGCAAGTGCTTTTAACCTCAGTTATTAAGTGTTTTGGTTCAAGAAGACACGGGGCATACTCACGATGCCATGACATAAGCAGTGAAAACATATCTATAGCGATATGTTTTGTGTACTATTTCTGTATTGTTAAGGGATTACACATATTTTAACTAAGAATAGATATATGCGTATTAGCCTTTTCGGTATTGGGTCTAGATAAAATGATATACCACAGATTATCATGGATTTCCTAATTTTACAGATATATATCGTAAGGAGCTTATAATCCCACCCAAGTACACAGATGGGGTGGTGACAAAAATATACTATCAGGTATTCTTAACATTTTAGTCACCCTTGGTGACATGGTGTCTTGAAGTTTTATTATTTTCATATCTGTTTTTTTCCCAGAAAAGAGTATGAGTCAATAAAAGAATGTTGCAAAAGGGTAAAGAATGGTTGGACATTTCCTAGATGCTTTGAATCTGTTCCCTTGAAGCAGACTACCAGCACACTTTGATAACATTAAACAGACATTGGACACCGTGTACGAAAGCTGGGACTGAAACGGACGAGAAAGTGATAAGAGCCTCAACATCTGAAAAGAGCCTTGGCTTTATATGATGAAATACTAGTTAAGCCTGAAGGATTAACTGATGGACATGACATCATATGACGTTTGGTTGTTCATGATATTTCATATTTTATTGTCATACAGTGGGATTCATTAATCTTAATTCAAACGAAAATGGCAATCCAGTGCAACGCAGTTTGGTGGAGACAAGAGCGACAATGGGGATATATCATGGTGCCCCCCCCCCTCATTTTGCTACTTAAAATAATGTAAGTTTGTCATAAATGGTAATCCGTACAAATACGAGTTATTAACAAAAATGTGTCTCAAAGCTTCACAAATATCAATGATCTGCAATCTTTTAGAAATGATTAAAATACCGAAATAACTGATATTTTGAAACGATTCATCCGTTTCCGCAACAATCTGGTGCCGAATCATTAAACGCTCAAACTGAAAAATCCATGTAGGTTTTACATATAAGACCTTATAGGGAAATGATTTCACTTCTTGCTGGTTTCTGGAGAATTACTATTCTTTTTATTTACACCAGACTAGCTTAATTTTTGCTGATATTTTGAATGAATATGAAACAACTTTTCCACATCGCACTGCAGGGAGGGGGACAGCCTCTCCCACGCCCTTCCCCCTCGACCGATACATGCCGTCAACTTACATTCGCTATTCCATAAAAAATTATAAAGTGGCAGGAATGTCAAATGTGGTATCCCCCATGTGTGTGTGTGTGGGGGGGGGGGGGGGGGGGGGGGGGGATAAAACTGATCCCATGCACCTGAAGCCGTAGCTCGGTGTAGGCTCTTGTAACTAACAGTCGGCTGGACAACCGTGAATTAGTCATATTATTTGCCTGCAGGTGACACTACCTATCCCAAGCGTTTCCCCCATGTTTTCTTGTTCCTCATTATGTGATTTCAATATTTCTCCTAATCGTTCATATTTAGATTAGAATAAAATATCGTGAAGAAAAAGGCCTTTAGGCGGGGATACCGTGATATATGGGAGTTGATCTGTATAGTTATTCAGCTTTTAGCAGGCATGTGCAATTTTGTTAAAGCATTGCCTATCAAGATTAAAATAATCTAAAAGTAATACCGGCATTCTGTAGCATAATATAGTAATTCACTGCAGAGCGCATTAGATTTTAATTATGAAATTGTAAACAAGTGCCTCACCTTATTATGGTGTTTTCATAAATGATCTACATACTTATGTGCTGGTGACATCTAGCGGTGGTTATATTGACTATTTTGTATCTGTCACAAGCGCCGCATCACACAGATATTGTCCCGGTATTTTGGTATTTAATAAGTAGTAGTAAAAGTTGGACTTCTATACTTTATCGACAAGCTATAATCTTTTTTGTTACCCTATATTAATTTCGTCACATCATTAATATCGTCTTAGGCTCTCCCTGCACGTGACACACAATGTTCATTGATGCTCCAACATAGTTCTTGACTACGGTAATTGGGACAATGTTTTGTATGTTGTTTAATGTGGTTTATTTTTAGCAGTGATAGCCTACTCACAGTGGCGTGTATTCAGAGTTCGTTCACGCTGCTTCAAAATCAAAATGTAGTTTTCAACTATCGATATTTTTCGATATTTTGTTAAAGGTGCGTAAACTGATTGTAGAAAAAATATGTTTCCGTTACAAATTTAGACAGCTAAATGGGTTGGGAATAATGACAGGCATAAAGTGAAAGCAGCTGTATTGTCTTGAGTAGGAAACGTTTAAGTGTAGGCCTGTTTAAAATAGATCAAAGGTTCGTCCCGGGAAATATGCATATCTGCTCGATTACATATTGGTATACAAGAATATTTCCATACACAAAAAGGAAGAATGGAAGAATACGGTCACAATAATTAGACGTTCATTAATATTCTCTCTTCTTATCTTATGATAACTGTATAAAGAAGAACTGCCAGGTACCGGCCACAGTAAAAAAATCCCTAATGCAAGCCATGCATATATGTAAGACACAAAGAACTAACTTTTATTGTAACTAATGTCAACAACATATCAGTAATTTACTAAGTACATTAATATAGTAATATTATGAGTTTGAAAGAAACTGTTCCATTTTTTCAATACATTTAATGTTTAATGAATAATGATTTAAAAAGATTGACTAATGATAAAGATTTATAGATTTTATACAGAATATAGAAAACACACTCATTTCTTATAAATTTCCTTAATATAGTGAAAGTGTGGCAATACGTATCGCAATACGCTACCAAGTATCGCTATACGAAATGTGTTGGTGATACCCAGCCCTTTTAATTTGCTTTGGGTTTCCTCACATTGATAAATTGGTCAAAGAGGGGGATTCCATCAAGAATTAGCTAACTGAGTTAATGAGCAACGGACGAGCCAATGGGAAAGAAAGTGTCAGGTCACATGATAGTCTTCTCCTTCACGAGGCTTCCTGATAATTTCCTGTCATTCTGGATAAACTCTTTGGACCATCGACAATTTACTAGGTAATGGTCAGATAATTATTTGCACCCCCGCCATCTTCATTACACAACCACCAAGTAGTCAGCCGCAGGTTTTTCGTTTTACGAATTAGATGTTGTATACATTAGTATTTACCTCAAATTTGCGTACCCTACGTTTTCCACCACCTTGTATACCTGGTATACCTACCTCAATCATTCTTCCCCGTATTACACCTTGGTGAAATGAGTGGAACACGAAATCGGCTTGTATTAAGTAATTTGTAATTTTCTCTTTTCATTTTCTATCCTCAAGGTCAAATGTCGCATTTTTTTCTAAGCCTAGTGCGTCTTTTCGCTGTTTCGGTGAAAACTGCATCACACCATTATTCAGTTGTTAGTATATTATTATTACTTATTACCGTTGTTGCACATATTCGTTTCAGAATGCTGGTTTGACCAAATCTGCAGTGTATTCACTAACTCCATAACTCTACCACATGCGGCTATTCATAAGGCGTAAGGCTAACGCCGACTGGACTTCCTTTGCCTGTGTCTTATTCTGCTTTTGGTCGGAAATAAATAATATGTCGGTATTATATCTTCATCCTCGTTTGAACTACGTTCCCTGCAGTTGAAATGCTCGTTTGAAATGCAATAATTAAACGGAATCTAAATTGATGATAGTCCTTGGATTTATCGCTTTATGTCTGCCGATAACGAATTCCTTTAGTTCACTAACCTGCATAAACGGACGATTCTCCACACACAATTGATATAGTTAAATGCCCAGAAAAGGAACCAATCCGCGAAGCTACATTGAAGAAGTAACCCTCGATAGATCGTGGGTCCAGGAGAACAAATTATCTTAGGAAGCCACACGTACGAGTCCCTTCATGTGAAAATTGTTTTGACAACATAGGCCTATTCTCCTCACTCATTGACATCTTTCGAATCCCATACTAATTTTACACAACAGTATCTTCAAACAATCCTTTTCTCTTACTAAATAGTTTCATCCTCTCGTTAACCAAAAAGTTCAATATTTCTCCTTTTTTGCTAATCTCCATGTTGAAAGATGGCTAGCGCGAGCAGTCTAACAGCTTTGTTTTTTACCATGCAAAGTAACTCTAAATATGCAGCCATGTGTAACAGTCTCTTCAAAGCGAGAAAAACAATTCCAATTAAAGGCTTAACAGCACAGGTAAGGGTATGTTTAAGGTCGGCCTGACCTTACTTTGTCTTCGATGGGCTGTAATGTTTTTCGAAACACCCATAAAAACTTAACGGAAGACAGATTCAGGCGTCTCTTGGCATCGTTTACCGATAAATAGAATAGCAGATGCAGAACTATCTAATGTAGCCATAACATTAACTTTTTTAACATTAAAAATTGAAAAAAACCTTCCCCATGTTATTACATTCATAATAGATAAAGACAGATTGTTTACTCATCTGTTTCTAACCTGTGACATCACTGAACTTGTTACGGAATTTTTACATCATTTATTGTAATATTAAACCAAACATCTCAATCTACCAGACATATTATCCCTGACCATATCAGCCTGCTTTCCTTCAATTATCTATGTGGCCAAACCGGTGTACAAGGATGAGATAAACAACTTAAACAACTCTTTATTTTTAATAATTGACTTATTTATATGTATGGGGTCATCTTAAATTAACATGAAGACGACGTGGTCATGTGACCTAACTGGATAAAGATCAAGTCCTAGAGATGCACATGTACATCACCATTTTAATTCAACATGCTCTTAAAAATATGGATGAAAATTTAATACATAGTTTTGAACGTTTAAATAGATTTCACGAATCCGCAGTCCTGGGTCTGATACGGTTACATTCGGCCGAATATTAATTAAACCCTTAATTAAATATAAATATTTACTGTTGGTATAATGTCTAATTCCAACTACCTACGTACGGGCGTCACTTGACATCGTCGAGCATGATTAACACCAGCTGCTTTACGACAGAGAGTTATCAGTCTTGGTGGTCTTAGAGTGTCTGACAAGTGAGCTGGCACCCTGTGTGGCCAAGATTTGAATTTAACAGTGGCAGGTTTCTGCCATGCCGGACTTTGGCTTAAAGTTTTAAAATCAACGAAGAGACTTTCGGACACCCTTGATTTCCGGTATAAAGCCTATACCGCAACCTAGTGCGAAAGTCGTTGGGCACATCATCAGGAGACTGGATATGTCAAACTTTGAGGAAACGGTGGTACGTCCAACTGTATAAAGTAGAGATTGCCGGCTGGTCAAGGCGAATTGTAAAAAATATGCAATACAGAGAATCTGATATATGTATGTATCGGTGTGACCAATTTCGCTGTATACATTTTTATAGGTTTGCATGGCTAATTAAATGATCAAGGCGGATACTCAAAAAACATATAGCAGGTGATCACTCAAGGTATTTTAACGTATTTATATAACTCGTGTTATGTCAACTTTAGCAGGATTCAGACTCAGGTACAGTTAATAACGTTTGGAAATGTGTTGTAATCAACATGTAATTTATTTCAAATATATTTTCAATTACGTCTGAATATCTATCATTTAAGTTTTGTATTCAACAAATTTAGTCTTTATTCCCAACACTATCCCATAGCTTAAATTTGCCAGGCAGTGATACGAAATGCATATTCATTAATGACTTTTTTCCCTATCATGTTTACACTGTAGGTTTGCTGTTCAAGCAGTGTATGGACTGGTTATTCGGCATGATTGCAACTGATTTACATGCAAAGCGGATGGCAACAAGCTGTTGTTATAGGCTGGTTAAGATGTGAAACGCTTAATCTATTAACTAGACTATTTAATGGGTGTTAAAAAAGACAATACCGTCACCGGCATATGTAGCAACATTTATCTATACGCGAGGATGTCATCACTCCATGCAAACGAAGCAAAGCTAGCAGGCGCCATCTAACGGTCTGTTTTACATTCCCGAACAAACAAAAAACTGAATTTAACACTGGTTAAATAAATTCAATGTTTACGCGGTGCGGTTGATACAAGACAAAATAAGTTAGGCCTAGGTTAGTTCTTTTCACATTAAGTAGATGGAGAAGCCAAAAGGTTTTATTATCGGCCGTTATCCTATTATAAGCCTATATCAGTGGTACACGGGCAATACAGGTGTATTGAGAGTGGAAAGGGCGACATGAGTAAACAAGCCGAGCTCAGCACCGCAGTATATCGCCACATGAGCTCTAATGCACCTGCGGATCGGTTTGGCTCAAGGTAGTACAGGTAAATACAGAATCGCATCATTCAGTTCCACATACTTATATAGATTAATTATTCATGTTTATCTAGTGAGAGGGTTGTATACATGTGCCTTTTACCACCAAGATCAGAATGTGTTCACAACATAACTGTGTGTGATGGCATGTCTTTCGCCTTCAAGAATCTCGACGCAAACAGACAAAGCGTTTTCAGATCAATCATTGAGAAAATTGCAGAGCCTCGTTTCCCAGTGTATAGGTAGGTGGAATATTTTATATAATGGTGGAATATGAGAAAATAAATATAAAACCATATTAACTAGATATAGTATTTACAAGGATGTCATTCCTTCTGGATTAGAAGGGACCTTTACAGTGGTTATAATCGTGGTTATAGATTCACACGGTGCAAATGGATATAATCATTTACAATTGGTAAGTACGAGAGAAATAAGGCAAGAAATGACACAGTTAAACATATTAACTCAATGGTTTTACGAAATTCAACAACGTGTGCCTCATCTATATACTACGGGCCATATTATTCAGTGTATTGTTACAGTAAAGGCAAGCTGTTATCATGGGCGAAGGGAAATTCCAACGATCATGATGCAACGCTCTAGTGTTTCGTCATCAGGGGCCTAGCCATGCAGTGGAAGGGGGGGGGGGATAATATGTCACATACCACTGTTCAAATTTAGTGCCATATTTCATGGTTGATATTATAATGGCTTTATCTTGTGTATGTTTAAGACCACTGAGGTGACGCATGGAATGTGCATACTGTTTATCTATTTGTCGTCAGTCATATTCAAAATTGAATAAGCATTCGATAAACAACTTTTACTGAACATATCAGGCACAGAGACTATTTGACATGGGCTGTTGCTATTCCATGTGCCTTTTCTTCTTCTTCCTAGTTTTGTCGTTGTTCATAAAGATATACTTAAGTTGGGCGAATGATACCGTATTGACCCGTATTGAGTGCTCATGCCGCCGTCTCCGGTGATATCCATGGCATGACATCCATGATTATAGCCGTTGTGTTGAATGTGTTGTTCTATTTATATCACTATCTACCTGTGCTGTGGAGTCCATTAGTCTAAAGTACATGTACAACTCGTTTAAACGTAACACTGGTAAAGATTCGTGTTATCAGACTGGTGCAAATTATACTGTATACTACAAAAAGTGATACTTTGTAGGTCACTCTATTGATTCATTAAACCGATACAACATTCACTCATGAGTATGGCCTTTATGTGATCTTTGGTTGGCGACAGAAATAAATTGTACTTGCATTGCCTAAGTATAGGCGGGGTAAATGTGAATGCCTTGGCCACTTTTAGACCTGCGTTTTGTATCACATTAGCATACAGCTTATATACTTGCACTGACTCTATGTGTCTTTCACAAGACACCATGGAAGCCCCCCCCCCCCCTCCCCCGGGGGAATACAAACTAACGTAGAAGCTTTCTCTAGTATGCCCGACATGGCGATATATGTAACCCAAGTGCTTATCATTCTTCATTGTTATTTCACGATTTTTTGCATGTCCACTCATGATAAATATTTCTTCCAGATTTTACATAATCAAGATAAGCAAACAGCCATGAGTTTCCAGCATCTATTTTTATTGTTTTGTCGTAAGTTTTTACAGATTTCTATTGTAATAGACTTGTTCAGTTTGCACTATTGTTTGCAATATTATGCTATTATCATTACGCTAAATTAATAATAAGTATATATATATATATATATATATATATATATATATATATATATATATGTTGTTGTTGTAGTTGGCTTAGCTATAATAGACCATGTAATACTGTGTGAGGTGCCTTGGCGTTTCAGTTTCCAAATATACTTTGATAGTTCTCTTTCTGTTTCATACTTCTCGTATTTAAACAACCTCTTGTGCTCGCATAGCGGCTTTTAAAACAACAATGAATAACAGGTGTAACCTATGCGAACAAGAAAAGCTACAAATCATGACGTACAAAAGAACGCCACTACTTAATTATCGAAGTGAATACCTTAACACTTGCAGGCATCATACAGCAAAAACCAGCATCACGCACCCATACATGAACAATCACAAACCAACCCCATTCAGTCACCTGATAAGTGCCACGTAGTGCGCATGAAACCTGCGGGTAGTGACATTAATGCATTGATGCATTTTTATGAACTAATATATATATATATAAATATATATATATATATATATATATATATATTTCTTACTGATGTACTTAGTTATATACTTACTTGTAAATAACTTGCCGATTGGAGAATTTTAGACTCTGGTTTAGCACACAGAGGCACAATCACAGCCATTTTGTGTTTAATCATCATTTATAGCCTAATATCACAGTGGCTCAATCACCTATTAAGCGTATTGAGTTAACATTAAAAATAGCTGCTTCCTTTAAAATAAATCTGTACTTGCCAAAATATTGCCTTTAAACCGTTTGCTTACTCCTTAAACGAGTGTTAAAACAGTGAACCGTGCGCGATCGCAGGTGTAAACATAAACACAGTGGGTGCTGCGCGAAGCCACAACACATGCCAATCAGGAGTTGTCCGGACTGACTTGGCTAAAAAAATGTAATATGTTCCCACTGACTGCCCCTCTTAATCGGACCTCCGGTCACGCGGCCTCGTTATGGTAAACAGACTGTGTTTACCAACACGCAGGATTATAACAGGGTGTTAAACAGTCTACGGGAGGAAATGAGACTGTGTGCTGGAATGGTTTTGCTGGAAAACTTTTGTAAAAGCAAAACCGAGAATATGGGCGGTTTACTTTGATATCAGAGCAACATGATATTTCACCATTGCGATGCATACCTCGGTATAGCTTGCATGACGACTCTGGATAGGCCGAACATTAGTGCATGCCAACTGGGTCGTGTAGTCACGGCTAATATCAGGTCTCTTCGAACATTTCCTATAAAGCGTCAAAAGACACGGTAGGGCTTTCACTTTAAGCCTGTTATTAATCCCGACCCATGATGATGTCTCAATTATAACAGAAACATGACTTTTACCACGTTAAAATCAGTTGAATATAATGATAAACGTTTAACAATCCGCTTCGGTCTGCCGAAATTTACGGACTTTACATGTGCAACTTTTTACGGACTTTATATGTGCAACCTTTTTCTTTGATAAGAATATCATCCTTTAAATATTAAACCTCTCTGTATGCGCACATATTATATAACATATATCTCCATTTTCGTATTTAACGGTTTTCGGAAACAAATATTTGTCAATTGATATTTATCATTTTCTAAATCAAGAAGACGAAGAAGTTATTTGGATAATAATAATATTATTTGGATTGAAATTATTCCTTTGTGATGTAAATCTGTCAGACTTATAGAGAATTGTTGTAATATTAACTAAAATATTCATTGTAATGCAGTATTAACAATTGTTATAACTGATATGTCGTTCCTATCCCATTAAGTCATGGGTGCAGCGTGCAGGCCAACATAGAAGTAAATACACGTCTAGACTCTATGTTAATTAACCTTGGAAAAAATACTTGGAGAGGCATGACCAAATGACCAGGAAGAAAATACCATGCACTGATAGTAATGTCGAATTTTCGACTTAAGAAAATGTTTACCTACATGCTATCCAGATGCCTTTTCCATTACAGATGTCACGGTAAATACTGCGGACAGTTTCCGCTATTATGCTTACTCGTCGCCAGCTACATATGACGACACAATCAAAGACTGTCAGAAGCACGGCTATCAGTTACCATCATATGAGTTCGAGAATGACATCGCACAAGTTAACTCAGCACTGAAAAATGAAAGTTTGAAAGAAAGCTGGCTGCCTTATAGAAAGAGAGAGCTGAATGTTTGGACATGGATAACTGGCGTTCCTGCAAGTAAGAATGTTGTAACAAGTAAGAATGTGCCTGGTATCCTTAAAATAAGTATTTGGTTTAAACAATATTTTATGCAAAACAAAGCAATGAGGATTGGAAAACAAGACACAGCCTTATATCAATTCCTCTTCTCCGAGAGAAATAAGTATTTCATCCACACAACACATATACCTAAAACTTAGTTCATATCTGCAATGGAGGAGTATCGGGTTCTCATTTAAAACCAACATGAAACTACTATATGAACTGCATTTTCCACTTCTTGGCAGCTTCAACCTAAATATACGTTTCGAATATCTGTATTTTGATTCATCACATTTTACAATATATTTTTGATTTTATTCAGTACTGTTTATTATGTGTTGTAGAACAACGTTTGGTTAACCCATCTTGGAAGCGAGGAAGCAGATGTGGAATTTTCCATTTGCGTGATTCTGTAATAGAAGTTGACAACTGTTCTAAACCTAGCTTTGGTTATATATGTTCAGGTGATTTTAATGTTAATATATTCAAGTAGAGTGATGGTGATATAATGTTAATTGTCGAGATTATGTTTAAGTGTATTGAGACCGCCTCCCGTATGCCAAATGATTCCAGACATTGGCATTCTTTTAAAAATTTATTTAGGAGATTTGGAAACTATTTTTTTTTCTTTTCCCAATTCTGATTAAATAACCATTCGGCAACTGAAACTCGAAAAATTATAACAAAATGATTATTAAAATATGATAAATATGAGCGATGTAAAATAATTTAGTCCTATGTTTCATCAAAATCGTAAGAAAGAATTAAAACATTAGACATTCATGCCTGGCTGCTGAATGTTAATGCTCTCAAATATATTCCTCGCATTTATTTGATATTTCGAATCAAAATCCGTGTTAGTTAAAGTGTTTGTTTTATCAGGTACAACAAAATGTGGTTCAGAAAGTATTCAGTTTGGAGACTGTATCCTAATAGACAGCACCTACTACACATATGGCTGTGATGTAGCCAACTGGTACCAAGCTAGAATCCACTGTCGTCGCTTAGGGATGGACTTGGCAGTAATTAATTCTTCATCCATTCAACACAGACTTAATGAGGAATGGTCAAACAAACGGCGAAGGATATGCCTTGAAGTTTGGATCGGCCTCCGTAAAGAAATTTGGGAATCAGGTAATGTCGAAGAACATTTCTAAAAAAAAAATAATAGCCAATAAAAAATATACCTCAGTACTGAATGAAGTAGCTCTAAGCGCTCCTTTTGTACTTGACTGCAAGTATTAAATTATACCTGTTCTTTTTAAGATTTTAGAACACACGCAGAAAAAGTTGACTTCATCCCTCCCTGGGGACCAAACCAACCCAACAATGATGGAAACTGTGCCCTCCTATCACAAAATGACAATGAGTATGCACACTGGAAGGCGGTGGACTGTACAAAAAGGCATAGCAGGCTATGCGTGAGATCTGTCGGTCAGTAATTAAATTTTGAAGTATTTTTGTATAGAACTTGGCATAACTCGGAATATGATATATCTGTCGGCTGAAGATATAGAAGGCTTTATTATGTTGATACCTCAAGATATCTTTAAGAGTTTGGTGATTTAAACACATATTCTTTAAAATAAATATTTCAGTGACATTATATATATATATGTATTCATATATATATATATATATATATATATATATATATTAAGAGATATTTTACTATAGTCTAAGGACGGATACAGTAATTGAATTCACAAAGCAGTACGATTAGTGGTTGGTGTTTATGATTGGTCAAATAAAACGTAAACTTGATTTTTTTTTAGAGATTGAAGAGTAGACCTTTATTTTACTTTTTTGCAGCCATATCTGCAGAGACAGAATACGTCACTTCGGCATCCACCGTGTATATTGCATCTTCTTATGAAAACAGTTCATCGAACGGTATATATTCACAATCAATAATATTGAGCCAATTTGCTAATATAAATTAATTGTATTTTGTATCTGTTAACTGCATCTGATTTCTTAAGACTTTTATGATTCATTTAAAACGGGCGTCATTTTTTTTCAGATTGGAATTGGAATAATCTTTGTTGGGTCTTGGCTATTCTTGCTGCTGTGTTCCTTATTTTAGCAGTTGCTCTGTGTTTTCTGTTATTTAAAGTGCAGGTTAGTAAAGGCTAATAGTTTTTTTTCTTGTTAGATTGATCTATCAATAATGGTAATTTAAATAAATGTGACTCAGCTCATATGTATTTACAATGGAACTTGCGTCAAGTAGATGGACAACTGACTGAATATTATGATTGCAGCCAATATATTCCTTCAAAAGGTTTCATTTAACTTGCAAAGAGATGGCATATCCTTTGTATCGTTTGAAAAGTCTTGTAGTGCCTTCATGGATATACTGTGTAATTCAACGATTTAAAACATGAAGTGTTCTCACTTAGAAATGAAACCGTCTGTTGATATTGCATATAAACTATTTATTGTGCTTCATTCAGATCTGGAACAAATCCAGCGGAAAAGAAGGAACAGCAAAAAATAATACAGAGGAGCATGAGGTATGGTTCAGTTGAAGAAGATTCCCAATGTTAATATCAATTCATTTTCCACTAATGAATGCGAAGGACATATATTTCCGAGTATAGTTACAGATGTATATTAATGGTGTCGTTTAGTGCTTATAATATTACAAAGCGTTCGGGTATATTGTGTATGAATACAAAATCACAAAGAAAATTTAAATCTCTGTATATGATAAGTAATGAAAACCTCTTTTTTTCAAGCTCATGCCCAAAGACAAACATGAAGCACAACCGATAGAAGAGGAAGATGTAAGATTAAGAATTAACATTGAATATTCGGAAACAAAGAACTAAAGGCATGGTCTGGGTCATTTACCTATTCACGAATTTGTTGACATCAATTACAACCACGGGATCCTTGAGGAGAAAAAATTTAGGCACAGTTTTATATATATATATATATATATATATATATATATATTTATATATATTACAGTCTTAAAAGAAGGTCGGTGTAAAATAGATGAACATTTGTTAGGGAGTCAAGCATCATTCAGTCAGGTTAACCTCACAACAATGCAGTAACATAACATGATACTCCCACCACTGATCCCGGGCCTTTTTGTTCCAAAAAGTTTCCTTCTGTCGAATGATCTTAGGGCTGACTTTTAAACGATGTTCCTTTTCTTCGGATTATTTTACAACAGCCAAATACAAGGAATACCAGATCTTACAAAATCTAACGTAGATGCTATTATCAATACTTTTAAGAATAATTTCCAACTTCAATTTTCTCCATTATTTGTAACAGGGGGATGGGGCCGGAGAGCATATAGGAAATATTCAGCAGAATATCGACCAAAGTGTTCAAAACGCAGTGAGTATTACGACTTAAATCTTGCATGAGCATCAGTGAGCATGTTACAAATACCAGATAAAAAGATTACAAGTACACCTCTGTTGATACACGACATCTATACAACTTGTTTTGGTTGCAATGTCGTTTCAATGTAAGCTATGATCCCTTTTAAAAATACCAATTAGTTTTAATTATGCCTGGTTATGACAGTATATGACGGTTCATCACGTCCTTTGAAAAGCGTTTTGTCTTACAATCTAGCTCTCAATTCAATACTCCAGAACTGTGGAGTCTCCCCGTATGTTTGTCTTAAATTATGCTGCAGGATAAAAGATAAAATCCCTCAAGGCACTTTTATCAGTAATTGTATGAATCCTCTAAAATACTGCATGTTTATCTTTGATATGTTACAGGGGAATGGAGCCAGAGGGCCTCCAGGAAATATTCAGCAGAATATAGGCCAAAATGTACAAGGCACGGTGAGTATTTCGACTTTAATTACGCATGTAGATAAGCAAGCATGTCACTAATCGCATATAATAGGATTGCTTGTACACCTCTGTGGATACACGAAATCTTTCCAACTTGTTTTGGTTGCAATGTCGTTTCAATGTAACCTATGGTCCTTTTAAAAGTATCAATTACAAGTATTTATTAGGCCTGTTTAGGACTGTATATGACGGTTCATGACGACCTTTGAAAAGCGTTTTGTCTTACATTCTTGCTCTCAACTCAATACATCAGAAATGTTGAGTCGAAACGTTTGTTTGTCTTAAAATATGTTTGAGGGTACGAGGTTGAACCCGTCATAGACGCAATTATTAGAAACTGTTCGATTCCCCTAATAAACTGCATGTTTATCTATAAAAAGTTACAGGGGAATGGAGCCAGAGAGCCTATAGGAAACATTCAGCAGGATATCGACCGAAATGTACAAAACACAGTGAGTATTGCGACTAAATCGCGCATGAGCATAAGTATGTGACTTATTGCATATAATAAGATTGCATGTACATTTCTGTGGATGCACGACCTTTGCTTTTTACCTTTTTGTTGATAGCAACTACGCTGCAATGTAGCCTATGATCCTTTTTGCAGTTCTAGTTACGAGTGTATATTATGTCTGTTTGTGACCATTCATGACGCCAGTGGAAAAGCGTTTTGTCCCACATTCTTTCTCTCAATTCAATACATCAGAACTCTGGGGTCGAACCCTTATGTTTGTTTAAAAAATGTTCAAGGGTACATCATAGAACGATTCCCAGTAACGCTGTTATCAGTAATTTTACAAATCCTCCAATAAACTGCATGTTTATCTTTGATATGCTAAAGGGGAATGAAGGCAGGGAGCCTTTAAGAAATATTCAGCGGAATATTGGCCAAAATGTAGGAGACACAGTGAGTATAACGAGTATTAATAAGTTAGCATGTACAATTTTGTGATTCACGAGCTCTGCTTTTCATTTTAAGCTCCGCTGACTGTAATTCGCCTAAGCTATAGCAATCATTCTTTGTCCGTCAACCGTCCAGCCTTTTGTCCGGACACAAGTGCACAAATCGTAACGGCTTAAACTGGAATCTTCTAAGTTAACATCCAGAAAGAACCATGAAAAATCTCCTTAAAAAGTTGGAATTAGGTCTCTGTTACCAATATTCTTCAAGCTATGGGGCCCTGAAGTACCCCCAAAATAATGGAAAATTTGATACAGAATCGCAAGTATCCGAACAACTAATGCATTGATCGCCATGATTGTTTGCATCTATATTGATCATGATAGTAAATGACAGTTTTTGCGACCAAGGAAAAGCAGTGATTTACGTAGTTTCACTCTGGGTTTGCTTAAAGTACTTAGCAGGAATTAGGGAATGAAGGGTATTCTTTAGACAACACTCAGTTTGACAACCAGTATTTACAAATCATACATGATATGGAATCGGCAGTCATAAATGTAAACACGTATCCAAGTTAATTTGAAGTAATAATACACAAAACTAATTGAATAGAATATAATTAATATTACAACCTATATTAAGAGCATTGTCCTTCACTAGCGAGCTGGATATTTGAATTTTTAGCATATTGTCTGACTTTTATTTCTTGCAATTTTACAAAAAATATATTTAACATATTTCACATGATATTTTCATTGAACAAATGAGGGAATACATTATGGTACTGTTAACCTATTTGTTATCACACCATAGCCACTGCCTTTGATATGTGAGTCAATATCATGGAATATCTATCATTGCCATTAAAAGAATTAGACAATATTCGTCAAAGGCTCTGAATTTATAATAGCATTTCTGTTAAGATCCAAGAGGTTGAAGTGCAAATGCATGCGACTGATCCTGTCGACGCAAGAGTGAGTTCACTGATATATGTCTAACCTTTTTATGTTATCGAAGAAAAATTGTCTTGAAAACCGTTATATATAGTTTGGCGTTGAGTCCTTGTTATAAAAAAACAGTCGATACCAAATCATTTACATTAATTTAAAACATTTTTTAATAAATATGTCTGTAGATTTAGGGCGTTTTCTCAATTGTCAGAGACGGGCATTAGGTGTTTACGAATGCCAGGGTGGGACAATGGTCATTAAAGGAGTAATGTAAGACGCTAAAAGTAGTTCTATATAAAATGAATACTTTTGTTAAGACATTTTCTGAATCAATGTTACCGCTTTCTTATTTAGTACCGATTTAACTAATTATAGACACCTGCAGAATTCCATTTTGATATCGGAAAAAGAGACAGGGTGGTAACACACGAATATCCTGGTGTAAACCAGGCTCAATGTACCGCACCTGGACTTGTTATCTCCAGATGGCTGGATCGGAAAATGACTCCCACAACCGTTTGTCCAATCTTATCATTAAACCGAGGGCTAATCCTTGGTCGTGTTGACCGTGCAAATCCTTTATCCTGTGTTGTTCCTTAAACCACTGACGAATGCCCCTGCAAAGACACGATTACTCTAAGACGGTGCAAAAGTATATTTTTTTTTCATATTTAGGGGGACGGAAGGGTAATGCGCGACAGAAGAAATACTTGCAGAGTGTCGGATTCACTTAATCTTATCCAGGACTCCTCAAATACGATGATTATCTAAATCCTTCTGTTAAGCCATTCAATCTAACGTAGATGCTATTATCAATACTTTTAAGAATAATTTCCAACTTCAATTCTCTCCATTATTTGTTACAGGGGGATGGGGCCGGAGAGCATATAGGAAATATTCAGCAGAATATCGACCAAAATGTTCAAAACACAGTAAGTATTACGACTTAAATCTTGCATGAGCATAAGTGAGCATGTTACAAATAGCAGATAAAAAGATTACAAGTACACCTCTGTTGACTCACGACATCTACACAACTTGTTTTGGTTGCAATGTCGTTTCAATGTAAGCTATGATCCCTTTTAAAAGTACCAATTAGTTTTTATTATGCCTGGTTATGACAGTATATGACGGTTCATCACGTCCGTTGAAAAGCGTTTTGTCTTACAATCTAGCTCTCAGTTCAATACACCAGAACTGTGTAGTCTCCCCGTATGTTTGACTTAAATTATGTTGCAGGATAAAAGATAAAATCCCTCAAGGCACTTTTATCAGTATTTGTAGGAATCCTCTAAAATACTGCATGTTTATCTTTGATATGTTACAGGGGAATGGAGCCAGAGGGCCTCCAGGAAATATTCAGCAGGATATAGGCCAAAATGTACAAGGCACGGTGAGTATTTCGACTTTAATTACGTATGTAAATGAGCGAGCATGTCACTAATCGCATATAATAGGATTGCTTGTACACCTCTGTGGATACACGAAATCTTTCCAACTTGTTTTGGTTGCAATGTCGTTTCAATGTAACCTATGGTCCTTTTAAAAGTATCAATTACAAGTATTTATTAGGCCTGTTTAGGACTGTATATGACGGTTCATGACGACCTTTGAAAAGCGTTTTGTCTTGCATTCTTGCTCTCAACTCAATACATCAGAAATGTTGAGTCGAAACGTTTGTTTGTCTTAAAATATGTTTGATGGTACGAGGTTGAACCCGTCATAGACGCTATTATTAGAAACTGTTCGAATCCTCTGATAAACTGCATGTTTATCTATAAAAAGTTACAGGGGAATGGAGCCAGAGAGCCTATAGGAAACATTCAGCAGGATATCGACCGAAATGTACAAAACACAGTGAGTATTGCGACTAAATCGCGCATGAGCATAAGTATGTGACTTATTGCATATAATAAGATTGCATGTACATTTCTGTGGATGCACGACCTTTGCTTTTTACCTTTTTGTTGATAGCAACTACGCTTCAATGTAGCCTATGATCCTTTTTGCAGTTTTAGTTACGAGTGTATATTATGTCTGTTTGTAACCATTCATGACGCCAGTGGAAAAGCATTTTGTCTCACATTCTTTCTCTCAATTCAATACATCAGAACTCTGGGGTCGAACCCTTATGTTTGTTTAAAAAATGTTCAAGGGTACATCATAGAACGATTCCCAGTAACGCTGTTATCAGTAATTTTACAAATCCTCCAATAAACTGCATGTTTATCTTTGATATGCTAAAGGGGAATGAAGGCAGGGAGCCTTTAAGAAATATTCAGTGGAATATTGGCCAAAATGTAGGAGACACAGTGAGTATAACGAGTAATAATAAGTTAGCATGTACAATTTTGTGATTCACGAGCTCTGCTTTTCATTTTAAGCTCCGCTGACTGTAATTCGCCTAAGCTATAGCAATCATTCTTTGTCCGTCAACCGTCCAGCCTTTTGTCCGGACACAAGTGCACAAATCGTTAAGACTTAAACTGGAATCTTCTAAGTTAACATCCAGAAAGAACCATGAAAAATCTCCTTTAAAAGTTGGAATTAGGTCTCTGTTACCAATATTCTTCAAGCTATGGGGCTCCGAAGTACCCCCAAAATAATGGAAAATTTGATACAGAATCGCAAGTATCCGAACAACTAATGCATTGATCGCCATGATTGTTTGCATCTATATTGATCATGATAGTTAATGACAGTTTTTGGCGACCAAGGAAAAGCATTGATTTACGTAGTTTCACTCTGGGTTTGCTTAAAGTACTTAGCAGGAATTAGGGAATGAAGGGTATTCTTTAGACAACACTCAGTGTGACAACCAGTATTTACAAATCATACATGATATGGAATCGGCAGTCATAAATGTAAACACGTATCCAAGTTAATTTGAAGTAATAATACACAAAACTAATTGAATAGAATATAATTAATATTACAACCTATATTAAGAGCATTGTCCTTCACTAGCGAGCTGGATATTTGAATTTTTAGCATATTGTCTGACTTTTATTTCTTGCAATTTTACAAAAAAATATATTTAACATATTTCACATGATATTTTCATTGAACAAATGAGGGAATACATTATGGTACTGTTAACCTATTTGTTATCACACCATAGCCACTGCCTTTGATATGTGAGTCAATATCATGGAATATCTATCATTGCCATTAAAAGAATTAGACAATATTCGTCAAAGGCTCTGAATTTATAATAGCATTTCTGTTAAGATCCAAGAGGTTGAATTGCAAATGCATGCGACTGAACCTGTCGACGCAAGAGTGAGTTCACTGATATATGTCTAACCTTTTTATGTTATCGAAGAAAAATTGTCTTGAAAACCGTTATATATAGTTTGGCGTTGAGTCCTTGTTATAAAAAAAAACAGTCGATACCAAATCATTTACCTTAATTTAAAACATTTTTTAATAAATATGTCTGTAGATTTAGGGCGTTTTCTCAATTGTCAGAGACGGGCATTAGGTGTTTACGAATGCCAGGGTGGGACAATGGTCATTAAAGGAGTAATTTAAGACGCTAAAAGTAGTTCTATATAAAATGAATACTTTTGTTAAGACATTTTCTGAATCAAAGTAACCGCTTTCTTATTTAGTACCGATTTAACTAATTATAGACACCTGCAGAATTCCATTTTGATATCGGAAAAAGAGACAGGGTGGTAACACACGAATATCCTGGTGTAAACCAGGCTCAATGTACCGCACCTGGACTTGTTATCACCAGATGGCTGGATCGGAAAATGACTCCCACAACCGTTTGTCCAATCTTATCATTAAACCGAGGGCTAATCCTTGGTCGTGTTGACCGTGCAAATCCTTTATCCTGTGTTGTTCCTTAAACCACTGACGTATGCCCCTGCAAAGACACGATTACTCTAAGACGGTGCAAAAGTATATTTTTTTCATATTTAGGGGGACGGAAGGGTAATGCGCGACAGAAGAAATACTTGCAGAGTGTCGGATTCACTTAATCTTATCCAGGACTCTTCAAATACGATGATTATCTAAATCTTTCTGTTAAGCCATTCAATCTAACGTAGATGCTATTATCAATACTTTTAAGAATAATTTCCAACTTCAATTTTCTCCATTATTTGTTACAGGGGGATGGGGTCGGAGAGCATATAGGAAATATTCAGCAGAATATCGACCAAAATGTTCAAAACACAGTAAGTATTACGACTTAAATCTTGCATGAGCATAAGTGAGCATGTTACAAATAGCCGATAAAAAGATTACAAGTACACCTCTGTTGACTCACGACATCTACACAAATTGTTTTGGTTGCAATGTCGTTTCAATGTAAGCTATGATCCCTTTTAAAAGTACCAATTAGTTTTTATTATGCCTGGTTATGACAGTATATGACGGTTCATCACGTCCTTTGAAAAGCGTTTTGTCTTACAATCTAGCTCTCAGTTCAATACACCAGAACTCTGGAGTCTCCCCGTATGTTTGACTTAAATTATGTTGCAAAATAAAAGATAAAATCCCTCAAGGCACTTTTATCAGTAATTGTAGGAATCCTCTAAAATACTGCATATTTATCTTTGATATGTTACAGGGGAATGGAGCCAGAGAACCTTCAGGAAATATTCAGCAGAATATAGGCCAAAATGTACAAGGCACAGTGAGTATTTCGACTTTAATTACGCATGTAGATGAGCGAGCATGTCACTAATCGCATATAATAGGATTGCTTCTGCACCTCTGTGGATACACGAAATCTTTCCAACTTGTTTTGGTTGCAATGTCGTTTCAATGTAACCTATGGTCCTTTTAAAAGAATCAATTACAAGTGTTTATTAGGCCCGGTTAGGACTGTATATGACGGTTCATGACGACCTTTGAAAAGCGTTTTGTCTTACATTCTAGCTCTCAACTCAATACATCAGAAATGTTGCGTCAAACCGTTTGTTTGTCTTAAAATATGTTTTACGGTACGAGGTTGAACCCGTCATAGACGCTATTATTACAAACTGTTCGAATCCTCTAATCAACTGCATGTTTATCTATGAAATGTTACAGGGGAATGGAGCCAGAGAGCCTATAGGAAACATTCAGCAGGATATCGACCGAAATGTACAAAACACAGTGAGTATTGCGACTAAATCGCGCATGAGCATAAGTATGTGACTTATTGCATATAATAAGATTGCATGTACATTTCTGTGGATGCACGACCTTTGCTTTTTACCTTTTTGTTGATAGCAACTACGCCTCAATGTAGCCTATGATCCTTTTTGCAGTTTTAGTTACGAGTCTTTATTAAGTCTGTTTCTGACCATTCATGACGCCAGTGGAAAAGCGTTTTGTCCCACATTCTTTCTCTCAATTCAAAACATCAGAACTCTGGGGTCGAACCCTTATGTTTGTTTAAAAAATGTTCAAGGGTACATCATAGAACGATTCCCAGTAACGCTGTTATCAGTAATTTTACAAATCCTCCAATAAACTGCATTTTTATTTTTGATATGCTAAAGGGGAATGAAGGCAGGGAGCCTTTAAGAAATATTCAGCGGAATATTGGCCAAAATGTAGGAGACACAGTGAGTATAACGAGTATTAATAAGTTAGCATGTACAATTTTGTGATTCACGAGCTCTGCTTTTCATTTTAAGCTCCGCTGACTGTAATTCGCCTAAGCTATAGCAATCATTCTTTGTCCGTCAACCGTCCAGCCTTTTGTCCGGACACAAGTGCACAAATCGTAACGGCTTAAACTGGAATCTTCTAAGTTAACATCCAGAAAGAACCATGAAAAATCTCCTTTAAAAGTTGGAATTAGGTCTCTGTTACCAATATTCTTCAAGCTATGGGGCTCCGAAGTACCCCCAAAATAATGGAAAATTTGATACAGAATCGCAAGTATCCGAACAACTAATGCATTGATCGCCATGATTGTTTGCATCTATATTGATCATGATAGTTAATGACAGTTTTTGGCGACCAAGGAAAAGCATTGATTCACGTAGTTTCACTCTGGGTTTGCTTAAAGTACTTAGCAGGAATTAGGGAATGAAGGGTATTCTTTAGACAACACTCAGTGTGACAACCAGTATTTACAAATCATACATGATATGGAATCGGCAGTCATAAATGTAAACACGTATCCAAGTTAATTTGAAGTAATAATACACAAAACTAATTGAATAGAATATAATTAATATTACAACCTATATTAAGAGCATGGTCCTTCACTAGCGAGCTGGATATTTGAATTTTTAGCATATTGTCTGACTTTTATTTCTTGCAATTTTACAAAAAAATATATTTAACATATTTCACATGATATTTTCATTGAACAAATGAGGGAATACATTATGGTACTGTTAACCTATTTGTTATCACACCATAGCCACTGCCTTTGATATGTGAGTCAATATCATGGAATATCTATCATTGCCATTAAAAGAATTAGACAATATTCGTCAAAGGCTCTGAATTTATAATAGCATTTCTGTTAAGATCCAAGAGGTTGAATTGCAAATGCCTTCGACTGAACCTGTCGACGCAAGAGTGAGTTCACTGATATATGTCTAACCTTTTTATGTTATCGAAGAAAAATTGTCTTGAAAACCGTTATATATAGTTTGGCGTTGAGTCCTTGTTATAAAAAAAAACAGTCGATACCAAATCATTTACCTTAATTTAAAACATTTTTTAATAAATATGTCTGTAGATTTAGGGCGTTTTCTCAATTGTCAGAGACGGGCATTAGGTGTTTACGAATGCCAGGGTGGGACAATGGTCATTAAAGGAGTAATTTAAGACGCTAAAAGTAGTTCTATATAAAATGAATACTTTTGTTAAGACATTTTCTGAATCAAAGTAACCGCTTTCTTATTTAGTACCGATTTAACTAATTATAGACACCTGCAGAATTCCATTTTGATATCGGAAAAAGAGACAGGGTGGTAACACACGAATATCCTGGTGTAAACCAGGCTCAATGTACCGCACCTGGACTTGTTATCACCAGATGGCTGGATCGGAAAATGACTCCCACAACCGTTTGTCCAATCTTATCATTAAACCGAGGGCTAATCCTTGGTCGTGTTGACCGTGCAAATCCTTTATCCTGTGTTGTTCCTTAAACCACTGACGTATGCCCCTGCAAAGACACGATTACTCTAAGACGGTGCAAAAGTATATTTTTTTCATATTTAGGGGGACGGAAGGGTAATGCGCGACAGAAGAAATACTTGCAGAGTGTCGGATTCACTTAATCTTATCCAGGACTCTTCAAATACGATGATTATCTAAATCTTTCTGTTAAGCCATTCAATCTAACGTAGATGCTATTATCAATACTTTTAAGAATAATTTCCAACTTCAATTTTCTCCATTATTTGTTACAGGGGGATGGGGTCGGAGAGCATATAGGAAATATTCAGCAGAATATCGACCAAAATGTTCAAAACACAGTAAGTATTACGACTTAAATCTTGCATGAGCATAAGTGAGCATGTTACAAATAGCCGATAAAAAGATTACAAGTACACCTCTGTTGACTCACGACATCTACACAAATTGTTTTGGTTGCAATGTCGTTTCAATGTAAGCTATGATCCCTTTTAAAATTACCAATTAGTTTTTATTATGCCTGGTTATGACAGTATATGACGGTTCATCACGTCCTTTGAAAAGCGTTTTGTCTTACAATCTAGCTCTCAGTTCAATACACCAGAACTCTGGAGTCTCCCCGTATGTTTGACTTAAATTATGTTGCAAAATAAAAGATAAAATCCCTCAAGGCACTTTTATCAGTAATTGTAGGAATCCTCTAAAATACTGCATATTTATCTTTGATATGTTACAGGGGAATGGAGCCAGAGAACCTTCAGGAAATATTCAGCAGAATATAGGCCAAAATGTACAAGGCACAGTGAGTATTTCGACTTTAATTACGCATGTAGATGAGCGAGCATGTCACTCATCGCATATAATAGGATTGCTTCTGCACCTCTGTGGATACACGAAATCTTTCCAACTTGTTTTGGTTGCAATGTCGTTTCAATGTAACCTATGGTCCTTTTAAAAGAATCAATTACAAGTGTTTATTAGGCCCGGTTAGGACTGTATATGACGGTTCATGACGACCTTTGAAAAGCGTTTTGTCTTACATTCTAGCTCTCAACTCAATACATCAGAAATGTTGCGTCGAACCGTTTGTTTGTCTTAAAATATGTTTTACGGTACGAGGTTGAACCCGTCATAGACGCTATTATTACAAACTGTTCGAATCCTCTAATCAACTGCATGTTTATCTATGAAATGTTACAGGGGAATGGAGCCAGAGAGCCTATAGGAAACATTCAGCAGGATATCGACCGAAATGTACAAAACACAGTGAGTATTGCGACTAAATCGCGCATGAGCATAAGTATGTGACTTATTGCATATAATAAGATTGCATGTACATTTCTGTGGATGCACGACCTTTGCTTTTTACCTTTTTGTTGATAGCAACTACGCCTCAATGTAGCCTATGATCCTTTTTGCAATTTTAGTTACGAGTCTTTATTAAGTCTGTTTCTGACGATTCATGACGCCAGTGGAAAAGCGTTTTGTCTCACATTCTTTCTCTCAATTCAAAACATCAAAACTCTGGGGTCGAACCCGTATGTTTGTTTTAAAATATGTTCAAGGATACAAGATAGAACGATTCCCAGTAACGCTGTTATCAGTAATTTTATGAATCCTCCAATAAACTGCATGTTTATCTTTGATATGCTAAAGGGGAATGAAGGCAGGGAGCCTTTAAGAAATATTCGGCAGAATATTGGCCAAAATGTAGGAGGCACAGTGAGTATAACGAGTAATAATAAGTTAGCATGTACAATTTTGTGATTCACGAGCTCTGCTTTTCATTTTAAGCTCCGCTGACTGTAATTCGCCTAAGCTATAGCAATCATTCTTTGTCCGTCAACCGTCCAGCCTTCTGTCCGGACACAAGGGCACAAATCGTTAAGACTTAAACTGGAATCTTCTAAGTTAACATCCAGAAAGAACCATGAAAAATCTCCTTAAAAAGTTGGAATTAGGTCTCTGTTACCAATATTCTTCAAGCTATGGGGCTCCGAAGTACCCCCAAAATAATGGAAAATTTGATACAGAATCGCAAGTATTCGAACAACTTATGCATTGATCACCATGATTCTTTGCATCGATAATGATCATGATAGTTAATGACAGTTTTTGCGACCAAGGAAAAGCATTGATTTACGTAGTTTCACTCTGGGTTTGCTTAAAGTACTTAGCAGGAATTAACGAATGAAGGGTATTCATTAGACAACACTCAGTGTGACAACCATAATTTGAAGTAATAATACACAAAACTAATTGAATACAATATAATTAATATTACAACCTATATTAAGAGCATTGTCTTTCACTGGCGAGCTGGATATTTGAATTTTTAGCATATTGTCTGACTTTTATTTCTTGTAATTTTACAAAAATATATTTAACATATTTCACATGATATTTTCATTGAACAAATGAGGGAATATATTATGGTACTGTTAACCTATTTGTTATCAAACCATAACCACTGTCTTTGATATGTGAGTCAATATCATGGAATATCTATCATTGCCATTAAAAGAATTAGACGATATTCGTCAAAGGCTCTAAATTAATAATAGCATTTCTGTTAAGATCCAAGAGGTTGAAGTGCAAGTGCATGCGACTGAACATGTCAACGCAAGAGTGAGTTCACTGATATATGTCTAACCTTTCTATGTTATCGAAGAAAAATTGTCTTGAAAACCGTTATATCTAGTTTGGCGTTGAGTCCTTGTGATAAAAAACCAGTCGATCCCAAAGCATTTACATTAATTTAAAACATTTTTTATATATAGGTCTGTAGATTTAGGGCGTTTTCTCAATTGTCAGAGACGGGCATTTGGTGTTCACGCATGCTAGGGTGGGACAATGGTCATTAAAGGAGTAATGTAAGACGCTAAAAGTAGTTCTATATAAAATGAATACTTTTGTTAAGACATTTTCTGAATCAAAGTAACCGCTTCCTTATTTAGTACCGATTTCACTAACTATAGACACCTGCAGAATTCCATTTTGATTTCGGGAAAAGAGACATTGTGGTAACACACAAATATCCTGGTGTAAACCAGGCTCGATGTACCGCACCTGGACTTGTTATCAACCCCATCGCTGGCTCGGAAAATGACACCCACAACCGTTCGTCCCATCTTCTCATTAAACCGAGGGCTAATCCTTGGTCGTGTTGACCGTGCAAATCCTTTATCCTGTGTTGTTCCTTAAACCACTGATGTATGGCCCTGCAAAGATACGATTACTCTTAGACGGGGCAAATGTATATTTTTTTTTCATTTCATATTTAGGGGGACGGAAGGGTAATGCGCGACGGAAGAAATACTTGCAGAGTGTCGGATTCACTTAATCTTATCCAGGACTCTTCAAATACGGTGATTATCTAAATCCTTCTGTTAAGCCGTTCATGCTTGTGCTGAATGGAACAAATATGTACTACAATCTTTCAAGAAATAACCCAAAGTTGTGGGTATTCAAGAATGATACCACGATTTACGTTATACATGTCATACGTTCATACTTGATGGTAGAAGCATTTGCTTATTACAATAATTTGTTTTCGGAATGAAACTTTAAACATGGCAGGGGCACGACCGTGCCGAAATATCAAAACAAAATCAAAGTAGAATTTTTATCTGATATATCATGTTTCTCCGTGCTATTTTTCTAGAAGTAATGTTTTATCCTTCCAGGCCAAATGAAATGAAATCCGTACTTTCCAACAGAGAAAATACAGAGCATAAAGTAAAATAAAACAACATGGCAATTTATGGTCATAAAGGGTTATTTGTAAGTCTTGAAACTATAATTTTTCATGTAGCCAATGCTATAATATCAACATATTGGATGTTCCATTTTGTACTTTGGAATCATGCACAGGGATACACATACAGAAATTACAGATCCATGCCTCCAAAAATTCGAGACGGCGGGTGTTCAAACAAGGTAACCATTTTAGTATGCAAATGTACATAGAGTGCATACTCCCATTCATAAAAAAAATTACAGCAGCATGTTTCAAAATAAATAGAGGGGTATTTAACCATCAAACTGAAATGAGGACTAAAGAAACAGTAGTTAAATCGATATACACCTGACAGCTCATCTGAATAATACTTGATCGGTGTTTATACAGGATTTATCTAAAAACTAATCTCGGACCTGCAATCTAACTTTGTCATCATAAAGTAGATTAATGTTTATTCATTGAATATATGATTCACAATAAGCCATACACTGGGATATTGATAGAAAGTTATCAGAGTCAAATTTATCCAGATTAACTTGATATCATGTATTCAAATATTCATCAGCCACAGGTAAATCACTGTCGCCTACTTTGACAATGTAATAACAATAATTTTTTTAACAAACTGGACCCTATGGTTTGCAATTGCAATGCAAGAAAGATTCGAAAACTATTTTGTGGAAGTAACAGTTGATTATACCTTTGTCACTGTTATCCTGTATAATGACTTACGATGGTATACAGATATAATTAATATAATTATATAATACCTATACCCATATCCTTTTATTACAACAAAACCATTTCAATGTACATAATACATATTCAATGGTGTTGTTTTTTAACAAGAACATCACATAGCGGGTTACACCAGGGATACTCGCAGGCCATTTAAAACAAGTATTATTGGGGAGGATCTTACGGTGATGGTAGTTTTTATGCGATTGTTCCATTTTATACAACAATGTGAATAAAAACAGATATAAAGGATGAAACCTAAACAGCAAAATAACATACTTATTAATACTGATCTGAATTAGGAATTAATTTAAAGACATTCATTCTTTTTAATCTAAACAAGACGATAATAGCCAAATATTAGGATAATTGTAATGAAATTTCTTACTTTATCTTGTGTTTTGATCAGCAAATTTCTTCTAGTCACACGAACATAATTATTTGTACATACCTCTTCCTTATACCGATAATGTTTAAGTTGCTTACAGAAAAGGTACTTTCTATGTTGTGTTGCTCTAGAAGAGAAGACCAAACTGTGTTCACTGAATCGACATAAAAATAAAAAAGATTCACAATACGTTATCGTCTTATATACATACGTCTTATTCATGTGTTATTTTTCTATTATTATTCCGAAGTCAAAAGAATGTTGATACATGCAGTATGTCTAAAAACATTTTAGGCATACATTTGCTTTATAAAAATGCTTAAAATTGACTCTCATAATGTAATATACATGTCAACGCGAAACGATATTATATATGATTTCTCTACATAAATACACAGTTTTCAATTGGTGCGCGCAGCAACAGATTTGTGAAGTCACCACGAGAGATTTTTTTTAGAACAGATCATCAGTTGCACATTACTGATAGAATAAGAAAGGAAAATATTGCAGGTGTAAAATTTGGTTACCGTTACATTTTAAAGTGGAACATAAAAAATTCCAGCTGACAGCTGGATCGTGATTTTTCACATTAAATCCTCAAAATAAACATATCATAAACAAAACCAACAGTAACATTATTCGATTATATTCGCCTAATTATACTTAAATATACGTCTTAATTTCAATCAACACTATAAGGCAAAATAATTAGTAAATAAACATACTAATTACTGTTTCTTTAATAAAGAATTAAACTTTAAGGACATTTGTCTAAAAAAATCAAGGCAATACTCGAAAAATTTAGTTTTTATGAAATGTATATTACACAATCTTGTGTGTTTTGAACTTCTCATCGCCATTGCGACCAGTTTGGTATAAACACATAGGAAGCAAAGGCCATAGTGTAATTTGTCCACATTTGCCTGTATCAAACTATTCAAATGTGACAATTTTCATTTGTTTTCTATTAGTCGTTGTTGTCTTACAGATCTAAGATAATTAACCTATTGTCATGTTTACCAACAAAACGTGAAAATTCCAGAAAGAGATTGTGAAAAACATTTGACACTTCCACATATCTTTTGTTCATCTATATATTCATTTTTTCATCATCGGCAGATAAAATGCCATGGGCTCAATGTGTTTCAATGTAATAAGCATGTGTTGTTCTTATTGTATTTATGCTAACTTGAGTTAATGTAACTGTTTAATCTCCTTTAACTAGGATAAATTTGTTGAACATTTCCTTTTAAAATGTTATCTTTAATTCATGGGTAACAGTATGAAATACTAGTATTTAAGATAAAGGTTTGCACATTTCATATCCCATGTACTATTCAATATGGTATACATTCGTTTCCTTGTGTTTTTTATGCTTGCCTCCATTCATGTCGTTGAATTTATTTTCAACAAAGTATCCTATTCTTTACAAGATGTTGCTCTTGCAGGACCAAACAAGGCCTGTTCCTGCGAGGCATGGTGCTAACAGACCATTTAGTGAACATCAGACGCACGAGGGATATTGTAATACGGTATTTTTCAATAAACGCTCGCTTTTATCCTGTTAATAGGGAACAAAATATCAAACAAGATATAATTGGAAAAGTATAAATAAAAGTGTACTTATTTTATGTTGTGTTGCCATGGAAAGGATCAATACAAGGGAGTTTAAATGGACGTAGATATTAAAAAAAAACTGAATAACAGTACGTGATCGTGTTGTTAATACTTTTTAATCACACTAGCTATTTTAATATAAAAATTCTTATGATTAAATGTATGCAAATTAATGCAGTGTGTCTTAATGCATTTTTATTCAATTTGTTTGAATAATAATGCCTTAAATTGACTCCCATGACTAACTATACATGACAGCATGACACAGTATTTAATAGTTTTCCTTCATAAATACACTGTTTATAATTGCTACTTGCAGCAACAGATTTCTGAAATCCCCTCGAGAGGCCATCTTATCAGATCAGCAGATAATCAACACTTTCAGAATGAGACTTTAACAACTGTGAGGAACCAGATTCCAGTCAATAAAAGCCAGCGAAAAGACGTCCGTTTCAAACTGGTATTTATCAATATTTATTTTGTAATTGACATAAATATACTTACGATGCACACGTCTATGGGCAGGATAATAACTGGCAAGATACGACTGTACAAAACGCCACTTTGAATTGCCTCTGAAACTTAAGATCATCTGAAAATATACACCGCAGATCCCGACATTTTATTCCCTACTATGCAAAACGTATATTTCCTCCTTTCCTTGATAAAATAATAGAACTGATCTTTCATTAAATATTGCGCTTTTTGCTTTTTACTGCTAGAAACGGGAACATTATTGGTTAGTCAGCATTACTTGTTTGTCATCAAATAAAATACCATATATAAAAATGGTTCTATATTAAAAAATATTTTATTCTAGCCTGTGAAATTTATACGTGGAGTCTTTGTTCCATTGACAAAATAATGCGAAATGGTATCCGGGATACAGCAATTTATATTTTGTTTTCATATGAAAAGAAGGGTCAGTCCAACCAACAGTTATTTTATACAGTCAGATTTACATCATCTTAAAGACCGGTATGTGTCTTACTGGCTTTACAAATTAACATAAAGTTAGCATTTTAAAGCCGTTATGATAAAGGTTCTGAAAAACCTATTCCCCGATAAAGCATTTCCCACATTCTGTCTCTGTGCTGCCTATCATCTTGAAATTGACACGCACACAATTATATAAATGTATAATTATATATGTATATATATATATATATTCATATATATATATATATAGGTATATAAATCTATATATATATATTCATGTATTATATATATATATATATATATATATAGGTATATAAATCCACAGCGTTTTAAATCATTAGACAGTTTAAATCTAACAATGTTTGACAATGTAAACATAACGGACATTTTAATACCTGGGGAAAATGAGTGCAGGCTATTGCAGATCCATATTTTTATTTTCAATTCTCAGCTGTTTCGGATGACGCCAGCATGATTTAATCTTAATATAACATAATAGAGAAGAACGGCCCAGACATAAGTTATTATACTTCTCATGATGAAACGATCCGTCTTGGGACCTAGGATGTAGTTATGTAGCACTAGAACGAACGGGTATATATATGAACGGTAGATGAGTTGCATTATGTTAGTCTGCAAATGTTTTACAGGGGGACCGAAATAAAGGAACCTTATCAAACATCCAGGGGTATAGTCAGTCGATACATCGCCCAACGAACGTGCATTCAGCAACCACGAATGTAAGCATTTCATGAGTCAATGTCTTAATTTTGTCTAAAATCAGAATTTAATATCAAAATTGTCTTTAAAAGTGTTGCTGACATTATAGCTTATCATTATGAAAAATTAGGATCTTAATTTGATTATACAGCCATGAGGAGTGTGTCACGGTCACATACAAGTCATATACTGGATCAGGATCAAACTTAGATTCTTTTATTATGTCTCTAAATTTTGATGATTTCCTAAGGACTGACTCTCATGGCAGCGTGGGTTTAACAAAGAGAAGATATAAAGCGTTTAATGATACAATTATTTACACTAAAAACAAAATAAAATGAATTTTGCGTGGCCTTCTTCTGCAGAACGTTCTCGGATAATATTAGCCCGTATCCGCAGAGGCATCACACGAGGCAGCCAGGTAGACAAAACATACAAATCACAACCTATAAAAATAAACAACCCACTGTTATCCCAAAATAATAACAATTGTTTCGGTCACTTTTATAGATCACATGTGGATCTTTACATTAACTCCTATATACTTTGATATTCTGGGCAATAAGAAAAGATGCTGAACTCAAGCTATAAAAATTGTCAGGGGTACCACTTGATTTCGTATGTACTGATTAAATAAGGTCCATATTCTTCAGTTTAATCTCATTTTATATCAAGGAGCAAAAGGACATTTAAGAATTCTAGTAATCAGCTAAACTTTAGGAATATAATTGGGGCTTTCAAAATGCATGTAAGAGTGAAAAACAATTACACTACAAGGTCTTTACATGCAAACATCCAGTATTACCATAGTACCGTATTACCATACACTGAGCTGCATTAATTTAGGTTTTGCTGGACTTAAAACAGTACATGCAAAAAGACCTACAACAGACATCGACTAAATGGCCGTCCACAGGTTGGTCATAGCACTCCACCACCAAAAGTCTGCCGAGACCAGGAAAATATCCCCTCTCAGTCCAAAAGTTCGCCACCAGGTGTACCGGGAATAAACCAGTTCATACACACACTGTGTGATAAAAATATGCTGTAACTTGGCAAATAATTTTTTCAGTGTTTAAGTTTTCTAATGTTAGAAATAGTTCATGAAACAACTGGTCTCTTGATACCATAGTAAGACCCGCAGGTCCTTTCATTGAAATGTCCAGCTACAGCAAGTGGTGACCTCCACACACATATTTCTCCTGAGAAAGTTCCTTGCCACATGAAGCTCACAAGCACTCTAGTTTGCCCAAATCCCACAAAACCTGCTTGCAATCAATAAGTGCAGCCCGTGTTTACTTTACAAGAAAACATTAAAAAAGGCCGTGTGTAAGCGGATTGTTTTGGATGACCCCGCTACAAAATAGCCAAAAGCCCCAGGGTAAGGATTAATAGAACAAAAAACTCTGCCGCCCATTCGACATTGATAATTAATGTTTAGTACCAGTTACAGCAAACTCCTGAAGAAGGATGCCCAGACACGGCATTTGTCAATTTTGTCAATTTGATGTTCGTTTTTATATGCATTTGAGATATACAATTTACTCATATTTGTAACATGCTGTCTATTATATATATATATATGATAAATTTACAATTAGAATAAAATTTGAACCTTATTCTTTTTATATGCCTGTTATAGTCCCCAGACCGGGAAAGCTTGACTCGGAAGAGTAGACACAGAGGAAGTGACCCATATCACCTTGAACATCCATGTTCAGCTGCGGTAAGATAAGATATCAATTCAAATTTTTTTAGCCTTTTGCAGTTTTCATGGGCACCATGCTTTCATCGTCTATGAAAACGTAGACTTCAATATTCCTTATTCTCTAATGACAATGAATCAATAATATTGGACTAGGAATTCAGGTGTACCTATTATTGGGTCGTAATATATAATTATATCACCATAAATTCAGATTAATGTGTACAACGTATACGTTTACATTTTAAATTGTCAAAGATCAAGGAAGTCTATTCCTAGCAGACACAATTGTTAGAGGCATGTGAACCCATGTGATTGATAAGAGAGAAAGTCAGATGAGCTATAGCGATCACTCTTTGTCAGTCTTCGTCCGTATGTCCGTCCAATAAAAGGACACAAAACGTAACCGCTGGACCTTGAATCTTCAAACGTAAGATACAAGGAGATCAAACATTTCCTTGTACACTTGAAATTAGGTCCCTGTTTACACATTTTGTCTCTATATTAAAGACCTTCAAATGAAACAGCGAGGGCGTTAAAAGAGCAAAGACCGTAACCGCTTGACCGAAAAAATTTAGGTCTCTTCTGAGACGTAAAATAATGTTATCGAGAACTATATTCTGCGAGATACTGGGTGAAAACATAATTGGTAGCACCTAAAAGGCAGACGGGGAACAAATTTTATTGGCCTAGAATTGTGTAATATGATGTTCAGTGAGATAATAGGTAAAATTTCTTGGAAACATGAAATTAGGTCACCGTTACCTTTATTCTGCGAGCTAAAGGACAGAAAAACATAATTGGAGAGTCAGATGTAGACTCTTTTAACTCAACATCCCAGGAGGTTCCAGGCAAATATTTTTGGACACCTGACATTAGGTCATGAAGAACATATATTCTGCGAGTGAAGTAGCCAGGGCACAAATTGTAACTAGAATATTCTAAACCAACCTCAAAGAAGGTTCTTTGTAAATCTCCTTGGAATCCTGAAACTATGGCACGGTGATCTGTATTCTGCAAGTGACTGGCCAATAATGTGCATATTTCCCTTACAAAATAGTTGCTCAAGCTTAAATTTTAATATCAGAATAAACTAAAATGTTCTTCGTGAAGTTGGGATTCTATTTCTACTAATATTGTTTGTTCCGAGTTTTTTGTTTCCATATTTGTTCCTGAAATCGGTGGATTTATCTTGATCTTGAAGATCTGAAAGAATTAAAGTTAGCATAATATCTAATTTAAATGTATATTTACAAAATGTCTTCTCTTACTCATTTCTGTAATGGACATATCAAGCGTTAAGTAACTTCTTTTAAAGGTAATTAATTAAATAATACATGTTGACAGGAAATATATTTCAGTCAGCCATTTATAAAACAAATAATTGTCTGAAAGGATTTATTTCTTTAATATCATTTATATTTCTTTAATTTGATTTGTAATTCATATTTACAATATGTAATAAAATTTCTGTTAAGGTTTTCATTTCTGTAAATAGTCTAACAACCTTATGAAATCACACAGCAGGGAATGTTTAAAATTCATATATGTAGGTGAAAACACATACATACACACATATGTTTATGTTGTAATGTGGTCTAAAATACACGAGAGAAGCTGTGCTTTTTTACCCATATATCTTGTTGTTGTAGTATTCCTCCGAACGGGGACAACCTTCGGAATATTTGAAAAGAGGAAGAGGTCACGGGTCATTAGATCAACAATGTATTCCAGATGAACATATAATATCGGTATGTGGCATTCTGTCTGTTTATATGAATGCAATTAATTGGTTATTTATGAATGCATATAAGGGAAAACATCATGAACTTTCACTTAAACGATAACAAACGGTGATTATTTTCTTATTTAGGGACACAAAGGACAATTTCCAACCAGCAGCAGCTGTCACGATCAAACGGAGCTTCATCATCGTAAACCCGATTGTCACACAGGCTACGAGGGCCAATATTCAAACACCGTAACTGTTTGCAATTCTTGTTCTTAAACACACTTGATAGCAACACCAGATCTGAAAAATAAAATAATCTTGAGCGTCATTCGGAAAACATATTACCGGTAAACAGGATTTCATATTCGCTAAAAGAATTATTCATGCACAGTTCAAGTTAAAACTAGCTCCCGATATAACGTATACATTAAAGCTTATAATTTATAGGAGAGCGAGGCGCATGAACCTCTTCTTCATAGTGATCAGGGTATCGATGAAAATATGGAATATATGGTGAGTACTTTGTTGCATCAAAATAAACGGTCACACTCAATCGTTAAAGTGAACAAGAAAACCATATGATGCAAATGATGAATTGTAGGTTCTAATTAATATAGTCAATGCAGCAAAGGTCTAATTACTTTGAGTGGCAGGACTTGAATGATTACCTAAATATATTTACAGAGAAACGAGATCAAAGAGCCTTTATTCAAAAGCTATCATAAAATTACTCACCTTGATCAACAAATAGTGAACAGAGATATTAATTTGGCTATTGAGGAGGTTTATATAGCAATAGTTGGTCAAATATAAAGTTGTTTATATAACAATTTGCATCCAGGTTATACCTTGTTTTCGTGAACACATTAAACATCAGTGTGTCCTTTTCACATAATAATGTAATGTTTTATGGATTTATCGTGAAAACTTGAAATTGATACATTACAAAGAGTTTATTTTATATTTAAAGAATTACTACCCTTTAAGGCAAAACCTTGTTATATCGTATTTAGTCGGTCTCTGACAAGTCACATAATTAGCATTAATCATTGGCATAGCCCTTACTAGATATTAAAACCCTGTCGTTTATTTTTGTTTAGTCCCTGCACCGTGAGAATCAAGCCCAAGTGCATATACATACACCTGCCAATGCAACTGTACGTACATCTGCATTTTATATTTCATTCGAATCTGGTAAAATTTAATTGAACAAATCTAATTTCTTATACCTTTTTATCAGAATGATAATGTGATAGTTGATAATAATGGACTTTTAATTCTAAGAAAAATGAAAGGTTACTATCTAAACATTTGACAAATGAAAATAAAAACACCGCAGCCCATTAATTAACATGTATACTTCAAAAGGAAGCATAATGGACTTAACAAGTTTAAAAGCTCTAAAAGCTGCAGTTATTTAAATACTCATCCACATATATCAATGCATTAACATATATCAGGAATTCATTTTATAAGATTTGCATGTTTAGAGGAAATCTAAGCAAGTTCCTACCAGACGCAGTGGCCACAGACAAGCGGCTTCACAAAATGACACATATACGGTAACTACTTGCATATTGTCTCAGTTATTAGTAAGTCGCCGATTGAAAATACGAGAAATATATATAAATTTGATCGTAAATTATGGTCATACTTCAGCAGAGCATCAGAAATATTCCGATATTATGTTCATCGCAATATACTCCGCTTACTTTAATTCGCCTTCGTTATTGGCTGTTTTTTTTCTAGCAGAGGCATGATGAGGAATTTCTTAACGAAAAGTTTCCCAGGAGAACAGGTCAACGTTATAGTGAAAAGGATTTAGCACTGAAGGTAGTTTTCAGTGGTAGCCATGCTTTAAACATAAAAAAACAAGACGATTTGTAGAATAAAAACAAAACGGATTAGTTAAGTATTAAATCACTGTTAGGCTGCTTAAAAATAGGAATGGAACTTGCAAAAATAAATTGAAAGATCTGAAAGATAAAACAATAAGAGCAAGAAGAACTGCATTATGATACCGAATACGCATTTTATACAACATTAAAGCGTGTACAAGAAGACCTTCATGCTTGCTTACTTGCCCGAGATGATCCTTAACATTATACACTAACACCAAAAAGACGCATCAATAGTCTTATGCCATTCAAGATCAAACGCACATTTTATTTCTTGGTTGTTGCCATTCCGAGATTTCAAACAAACTTTAATTTGACTTTTCATAAAAATACATCATTTGTTATCTATAAGGATATAAACATCTCCTATTTTAGGACGGATCAAATCAAATAAACTCATCGTGTTAAACCTTTGTCAGTACTTGGGTTAGTTTGTTATAGTTTGTTTTTATGTTATAACTTCCAAGCAATCCATCAGTTATACAGATATTGATGACAGCCCATGATAACAAGCAGGCATCAGTATTTATTATTATACCATTGGCCAGTCGGAAAAATTCCTATTCCTCATCACAAACAGGTGGTGGGCTGCAATAAGATTTGTTAAATCCTTGAAGCAAACATATTTACAGTTTCACTACCAGTGGAAAATCTGATATTTGCATGTTTTAGTCCGTGGGGAACACAGGATAGATGGGGATAAAGGGAAGGTTATCACCCAAAATATGATTTTACTGTTTGCATTAAGAGCAAGTCTCCAGATGTCATTGAAGTTCCAATTTAGTATTATGACAAACCATACATGTGGTAACATTTAAACAACGATACTCTTGATATTTTTCAACAAGTGAATCCCCTTTCGAAATTCTGGTTATATACTTTATTTAATATTACAGATGGATGATGCCAAAAGCTGTTCCAGTACATTTTCGTCCTACGATGCCACAAGAAGAAGGTCGCAAATTGAGGTATTCAATAAACTTAGTTTTACTAACGGCTATGTTAGGAATCATTATTATTTCAGTACTGAGAAAAAATGAACAAAATCATTTCATGTGATAAACCCTTATGTATTATTTAAGATAAATCGAGGGTTACAAAAATAAACCCCCAGTTCCCACTAACACCATGTGTTACAGTAGATTATGCAGGTAAGCTATAACAACATTAAAGCGAGAGAGACAATATTTTCTCAATAATTTACCAAAGTGGTGTCTCATCATCCATTTGTCATGGTTGCAAACAACTTAAAATAAGAACATACCCTCAGCAAGGAGTGTACATGCTGAACTGACCATTTTTTTTGTATGTCGGGTAAAGTAACATTTCAATGTTTTACATATACATTTTGTATTTTATTGAACGTTGACATATTTTATCATGTTTTCATTAGGAAGCACACGGCCTCGGTGATGATTCAGATTTATACTTCACCACGTCTGGAGGTAGCACTCGAAACAATAAGCTTGAATCAGGAAGGAACACTTCAAAGGTAGTGTTTCATTTATGCAAAATTTGTCATTATAATTGTTCGATAAATAACTTCCACTGGACAACTGCCCTTATATTAACTTTTTAAAGTTATGACCTTATATATCCAATTATAAAGGATTAAGAGAAGGCTACATAGCATAGCTAAACTGCCTCTAATAACATTTTAGTAATTATAATATTCTTAAAATTAAGTTAGTGGAATCAAAGGTAATATTAATGTATACAATAAACAGAAAATGGAAGATTTCACGTCATTAGTATAACATAGTAACTTATTATTTGTTATTCAGTTTCTTCTGTATTTAGGTTATTTGAGTTTCGTATAAGTAAATAATTGACCCATGCGTAGTAACGCTCAGCTGAATTTATTAAGTAAACAGGTGATGCATGCATTAATTTTTTATGTTATTATTTGGTACAAAATATTAAGGGACCGTGAACAATGTGTAAATTGACTTCCAGAGTGCTCAAGATCATATAAGATCATATTGTTTTGCCCATAATCCTTAGAAAATAAGTAACATCAAGGAGATTTTACTAGAGCCTTCCAAGTTAATACGTATCACTGCTAATAACTAATAGAGGTGTCCATCTGACATACAACGCACTCAACTCATATTGTTTCACACAGCTCTCACATGACAGATTACAGTAACCTCACGGTGTCAAAGGGGACATAACATGACCTCCCTTTATATTAAAAAAGACATTTCAAGACGTCACAGTTAGGATTTGTGATTTGTCTGACTTTCTGGGTGCTTAAAATTAGGTTTTGTGCTCATAGCTAAAGAGAATATTGATATAGTGTACAGTGAACTAATTGCATCATTCAAAGGACACTTGTCAAGGACCTCTCTGGATGTCATGATAGCGTTTTAGGTACAACAGTAAAGTTATGTGCTATGCCCGACTTTTGGAGAGTTGGCAAGAACCTACTGTGTTATAAGATTTTAGGCCTAACAGGCCTGTCTGACTGTCTGGTTGTTTAAAATCGTGATTTGGGCAAGTTGCGTAAAGAATAAAGAACCTAACTAGACAATTCTGGATATTACATTAGAAGATGGGCTTACGTATTCATTTTGTGCTTATCTGACTTCCATGGTGCTCATAATTCTTATTTCCTATAGCTCCCAAATATAGATTACAGTGACCTAATTTCACATTTCTAGTCACATACCAAGAACTTCTCCGAGTATCACATCAGAAGATTGTAGGCCAAAATGTGCCTCGTCTAACTCTCTGTGTGCTCAAAAACATATTTTCGGCCATTAGCTCGGGCAATTTCACCATGACCTAATTTCAGGTGTCTGAGAGATTTGCAAACGACCTCACCGGATGTACAGTTAAATGTTTCTAGGTCTAACGAATATAATTTATGCCCTTTCTAACTCCCAGGGTGGAAGCAGGTCATCATGGTTTTTTGGAAAAAGACGATTTTTATATTTTTTAATTATTCCTGGGGGGGGGGGGTACTAACCCCATAGCTTGGAGGATATAGGTCACAGTAACCTTATTCTAGATTTCCAAGGATAATTTTTAATGGACCTCGTTGGACCTAAGAAGTTTCTACATTCAGCGGTTACGAAAACCTTTGTTTTAACAATTGTAACATAGAATATAATAAAGCTTAATAATTCCAATCCATTTCATATCATGAGAGCAGCCCATGTTATTTTAATAGTTTTATCTGTTGCTCTTTTGCTTCTTCAAGAATATTAATGAAAAAAACCAGAGAAATGGTACAGCTACAGGTAATTAACCACGTACTGATAAATAAAATATGATTTCATAAACTTATCTTTAGCATGTTAAAAACGTTTAAAACAACACATAAGTTTATACTGGTTCCCTTTCAGGAGGGGAAAGATGGCTATAGTCAGTCGGTCAGAGATTCGTTTATTTGCGAGGAATCTGGTAATTTTGACTTCGAATAAACATATTTTTGTCAAAGAAACTAAAAAGTAACTTGAACTGGTAGGTGAAAAACAAGACATATATTACACTGTGCGTTTTAAATCATGCAAAACACATAGTGATATATTCTTAATTTAAATCTCGTGAACAGGAAGATTATTTTGAACATACAAGCCGCCTGCTTGTTCCCAGATTTGATGATGTGTTGAGCATGTGATATATATATATATATATATATATATATATATATATATATATATATATGTATATATATATATATATATATCAGGATCATCGAGACCCGGATTATTTTTGGCGGTTTGGGGTTACCGGTTTTCTCAAAAATCAAACAATCAAGTAGAGGTGATCCTGAAAGTTGTACTTCTTTCCGAGACTGAGGTAATGTACTTTAGCGAAACAATATGTCAATACAATTTGCTGCATAATGTTCACGGTATATGTTATCAAGTTTTTTACAGTAGGAGCGATTTTTTAAATGCTTATAATACGCTAAAGATATTTCTAGCAATTCTGGCAATATTTAAGATTTATATTTCATTTGATTTTAATCTGACACATGGTTTACTATACAACCGAAAGCAAAGTATAACATTTTCTTGAACGTTGATTATAGACTTTGTTGATACTTATTCAAATCATAACGATTCCGACTGCACATTTTTCTAAAATTTCAAAGAATAATGACTATTGCATACCACAGAAGAAATTCTTTGATGACGAATATACATGGAGGAAAAAGAACTCCTACACTATAAATGTTCCAGAGGATATAAATGCGTATCTAATATCCAAGGTTGAGCTTTCAGATGAAAACTGGAAGAGCGAAACGTTGTCTTCACCAACGGTAAGTAATTTTAATATGAGAAGCTTGGCCCAGAGATCCCGCATTTACCATGAATATTAATATAATTGCCCGTTATAATACTTAATATGTTATTATCTAAAAAAAAAATACATGTGCTTACATCAGTCCTGTCTTTACAAAATATATTCAATAAATTAAGCTGAATTGACGCGTTGTACTAATGATTCGCAGTTCGTAATGTGACTTTTGTTTACTTTTATAATAATTAGATTCCGCTAAAGAGTCTCGTGGAACAGGTGACGACTGAGGGTTATGCCGAGGTTCTTAAATGCAGGATTGTTGGCCAGCATGAACCTATGGATTCGGACTTGATTTTTCTTGTTCGTATTTATTTCAATGTGGACTCAAGTAAATATGGGGCAGAGATCCCAGTGGCTATAAAAATGGAACCTGACCAGGTACTGGATTCATTCTTAATGTGTCTATCCGTTCTTGTCAGGGACAGAATATCACAGAAAATATCGTTAATGAAAGAATTTGTTCTACAGGAAAGCATAACTGAAGCAAATCGTGCTTAGTTGCTAAAACAATTTCCTACTTAATTAATAGCGCGTATTTTTAATTGCTAGTGCCGAAATCAAGAATACTCATCAGGAATTATTTTAAAATATGCTTTTCTCTTAAATATACTAAAGTCAAAAGATGATATGTCTAAACAACACTTCCAATTTTCAAATTAAATTTCATCACTGTTTCATAAGAATGTCTGTGAATTATAAGTTTCAAGGAAATCTGCTGGGAATAACGATTCGAGCTGGTATCAATCACAATTCGGAAAATTGACCAAGTACAAGCATCGTAAGTATTTCCTGCAGTCAGGTTTTGAAATTGTTCTGCTTTTTATTCATTCACCGGTATGACAAGCGCCGAAGTTACAGATGGATCTTATCTAATTAGCACTCGATCTATGCAGGAAAACACACAAAATTTGTAATACATAATAACTTTATTCTAACTTAGCGAAGGGCCAAAACATAGGTTTCACTTGAAAAGTAATCGTCAATTTAAGAAGTTATTTCGTGTTGTGATCAGTAAAATTAGCAAATATATCCAAGCAGGATCGACATGTGGTGGAGCCCGTATGAGCCAACAGCGATGAAGATAGACATGGTGGAAGAAAACAAGACCGTTGCCGCACTGTACTGAGACAGATTCTTCGTGAAATTTCCCAAATGATGTTGAATTTATTCTGCATAAATGGGAACATACCACAAATTACTCCCTCAGGATACATTTTGTATCGTTCTAGACACTTAAACACCGAAACCGACACAGGGGAGATGCGGGGCAAAGATTTAGTGACACCGTCATTTATAATGTACATAATTTAAAAAAAAAGTGTAGCTACAGATCACGAGCCGTGTCTATATAACTCGCATTGAAAACTTATTTTATTAGACGTCTCACTAAGTATCCGTATCAGATTGAAAACTTCCGTTGCCGGTTAAAAAATATTTATTTTGCGTATATGCGCTTCATAACCAGTCCGAGATACAGTTCTCCGGGCCATGACTGACACAAACATGTTGCTGACATCTTACTGTTGGATCTCGTAACAAGTTTTATATGAACGCAACCGCCGGATTTTCCCCGGCAGTTTTTCTCAGTTATGTATTTATTTGGAAATAAAATTATTTGAAACAACACAACTACTTTTATTGGTACATAAAAAATAATGATTGCGTCATCCAGTTTTAATTCCCACTGAGGCCCCTCCTCGTAATTTTAGACATCTAAAAATATAAAATGTGTTAAGAGCCGTGTATTAACTCGTTCAAACGAATTACTAACACAGTGTTTTCAATGCAAAATATTTTGACCTCACTGTCAGGTAGAGAATATTGTCAATTTCGAGCCCTGAATATTATAATTCATGAACATAGGATCACATCAAACCGTCTCATATATATATATATATATATATATATATATATATATATATATATATATATATATAATTACAGTGAGTGACTGCTGTTTTCGTAAATCCTATTGTTTGTGCACAACACAGGACTTGCCTACATGTAATATGACCATACCTTTCTTTGAGGATCATGAGCCATTACATTTCACTTCATTATACCCGAATTGTTAAGAAATTTTAAAGTAAATAAACTACAGTAAAATAGTGTTCCTGTATCTTCTTGCCGATTCAACTAACTGGTATCTACTAATCTAGGTTAAATATTCCCTAATACGTGACTACCTCCCAACTGATAGAGGCTGACGGCATAAACAAGGGTCATTGATTCCGAACATATGGCCGGTATATTCATAGCCTAGATCCAAAACGAAGGTATAAACTAATTCAGTGAAAGGAAAAGTGTGTAAAATAAAAAAATAATTCGGCCTAATATCAAGTAAGAGAGGTTGAACATGCATGACGCCATCGCAATTTCTGATTGTTTCCCCTAGGAGGATATCTGCATGTTCATCTCCGTTCGTGTGTGTTTGTGTGTGTGTTTGTTCACAGCATAGCCCTAGCAATCATAACCAGAATCTAACGAAACTATACGGACAAGCTGAGTTAGGGTTAATGAAAAATGTTGGTTCGGATCCGACACACAACTCATATTCAGGGATGTCGTCAAAGAATATTTACTAATGTGCAGTTACTAATGCACGAATGAACCTCGGAATACGGGACAAATAAGTGAATGCTAGCAAAGTTTTAGGAAGATCTCACAAAAGTGATTTTCCCAATCATGCATATTGTATACAAAGAGATTTTTTCTAAGTTATTTATATTCAGGGGTTGAATGCAAGGGCCCATTCTTTGTAAGCTGGTCCCCTGCTCTCTCGCCCTCTGTCAGTGGTCCCTACACATACGGATACGCTGTATGACACGGGAACGAACTAATTTACATTCATTGCAGCAAATGTTATCAACTCACCAGCAGTTAAGCTTCGGCAGTTCATCTACACAAACACACGCGAGCACCCACGGAGGGCACGGGCAATACGTCGCGGATTATCCCTAGAAATGGAACAGCAAGGCTGTTTAATTAAAATTTTACAAGCTTTTAAGCACTATTTCTCATAAATGCGCAAAGAACTTCTCTGCCGGTTTACCAAATATGGAGGCGAATCATACAGTAGGTGATCCTAACGTTACGGTGAGTAGTAATTACGATGCAGCTACATTGTACATCATGGCACTGGTTTACCTGGCAATAATAGTGGTGGCAGCGTTTGTGGGTATTTTGCAGAATTTTCTAATTCTCATCCTCTATTGTCGGAAAAGCAAACTCGTATTACAACATAGAAAATGGTTCATGGTCTTCTTGGCAGTAGCGGATGTGATGATTACATTGGTGCCGTTCGCGTTTGCCCCTCTGCTAATTTACACAAACGTCGGTGGCGGGATCATATTGAAGAACGCATTTTTCAGCCTGATAACAGTGGAAGCTTGGACTCTCTGTGCAATAGTTGTGGACCGCTTCATCAGTGTGGCTTTCCCCATGAAACACCGACTGTGGTGCCCAGGCAAAAGGGTTCTACCCATAGCGCTGTTTCTATGGGTTCTAGCTTTCCTTTTGCATATGTTTTGGAAGGGATATCTCATATGTGTTCAAACTATTCAGCTCTGCGCCTCAGTTATTCTGCCATGTATCGCTAACGCTGGGATGTATATTTATGTACAAAAGAAAGTGACGGATGTGAGGTTTAGACGTCTTGGCAAAAAGAGTTGGGGCGGTCATGAAAAAAACGCAGCAAGGACAATTGGCCATTTACTAGCCGCAAAGAAATCCATCATGCTCTGCATGATCTCTGTACTCTTACTATCAATCGGACCCTGTCTTATTGCTGTGACAATATTGATGGGAGGCTGTAGGACCCAGATGGCAGACTCTTTCAAGTTTCACGGGCCTATGCTTGGGGCGACTGTTACCTTTCTCGCCATGGTTATACACCCCTGGATACATACCATACGTCACAAGGATATGTGTATGATATGTTGCTGTAGGAGATGCAGAAAACGACGTTCCCACAATGCACCGGCTACAAGAACAACTGGGACTACGATGTTGACGAGTAAAGATGATAAACAAGCTAATGATGAAAGGACGATCATTATGAATACACGTGTGTAAACAAACATTCCGCCTGACTTGTGAAGAGCAATTTTCACGCCCCATCACAATGTCTTTTTTATGATTTATGATTCAAAATGAACCAATGGACAGCTTGATTGCAAAGCCACAATGAATTCTATATACCAAAAGATAAACCTATTTCGTTTAAGATAAGATAACATAAAAAGAACAGTAGTAGAAGAATTGGATTTTCATATGAATAGGAGAGGTATACAATGAAATTGTTACATGAAAAAAGGAATAAAAATGATTCTTGTCCCGGTGTCAAAGAACCTTTTCGAGAAGCACAAGCATTGCGTAAAAAGGCGTCTGCCGTGTTCAGTTCCATGGTTCCAGAATCCCACATATTGTTTAGTGAAACAAGACATCCCTCATCTTTACTTATGTGATGAATTTTCTTTTACTTTAAATATTTTTAATATCAACAAAGTTGGACCCTTCTTGTCGATAAATAGGGCCCGAGCAGTCATTTTGAGTTCTATTAAAGATTGAATCAGGGCTTTCAAACGTAAGACAAATCAGAGTAAATTTTTTGGCGCGTTACATAGGAATTTGGAACGTCCCAACGGGAAATGATACATGTTAAATTTTAAAGGGTTGTGTAAATTTGAATTTGTTTTCATTTTGTTATTTTCACATCCAGTATATGATAAGATTTTCTGTCTTCATATGATTATTTAATTAACTTGTCAATATAGTGTTTGCACAATCTGCTGGTATCAAAGTAAGTCGGAAACGGTCAGAGAGCCAATTTTGATTCACTTGGTCGAACAGCCTGGTACTTTGCGGGTCCGATAGGACGCTTTAACATCACGAACCAAGCGTCTGAAAGAGAATTCGAGTGTCACAAACGCTTAGTCCCGCTTTTCTGAAAACCCCGTTGAATACAACTGAACGGTACCACTCATCCTTGTCAAAACACATTTTTTTTTGCGAGGAGACTCATGAAAATTTATATCGAGTTATTGATTAGCGCATTTCACTTATATATCTGAATCAATAAAACAAATCAGTAGGGTTACGTAGCTACATAGAATAGCATGGGATACAAAGAAAACAAGAACGTGCACATTTTTTAGAATACTTTTGCTATCAATTTTTATTTACTATTGCCAACATAATTTCAAATAATCTTGTAATATTCCTTTTGGTTCGGAATTTTAATCAGATTTTTTATATTAATGGGTGTTATCTAACCTTACGCCATATATATATAAACCATACTGACTTTTTTTGTTTATTTGGGAGCGCTTGTGTCTGTGTGAGAGAGTAAGTGAATAAGAGAGAGAACGCATAAAAAAATGTTTAGAATATATTGGTGCATATATTGTACGTATATAGGAAATCAAAAAGTCTATGTTTTCCTAACTTCCAACACACCACTTACTGCGTAAAATTTGACCGAGGATTAGCCTTTGTAAGTGTACTTGTTTATGGATATAGCATGTAATGTATATCAACTTCCTCAGTTTTATATACCCGCATAAACCCTACATTGAGCGGGCAAGGGCGATTAAGGCTAATAGTGGGACAGAAAATTGTAGATGGCTGTAATTTAGAATCAGAAAGATACAGATGGGTCATAATGAGATCATGACATTTTGCTATACCGGGACAAAAGTCATTTTTGGCAATTTAACCAATTTGTCTGCCTGGATCGCTGTCCTGTCACCATAATAACCTTCATTATCATAACTGCCAAATTCCTACAAAAGTCAGGGCCCGCGTGTTGTTTACATTCACGCTGAAACATGTAAAGCAATAATAATATATTTGTTGTAATGCAATAGCCACAGGGGCCAAATCGGACGCACTGTTCCTCACGTATACAGTTATGAATGACTGAATTATACTGCCTGAATAAATGTTGAACTCAGGTTGTTTATGATTATTCAACGTTGACAGATAGTAACGATTGGCGAATATGACTTTCACCTATGAAAAATAAAGCGGAACGCCTATAAGCTGAGCATTTATATTCGGTTCTTTTTGTTACACACTATTTCCAATACAATTATGTACTATGGAAAAACTTAGTGTGCCATGTTGCATAAACTTTAAGATGTAACTGCAGATTTATTTTATATCTAACACACCGACAAACATTTAGACAATTAACCATTTCTACAGCTGTAACTTTAAACATTAAACTGTTCTTAGAATATAACTTTAGAAAAATCCCATTTGGCAGTTCGTCGTACTGATAGTCATTTAATACTTATCAAGGAGTTCTCTAAAGCAACGTTGTGTATGACATTGTTCCCTCAGTGACTTCTCTGATAGGAGAATAAATAATGTTTAATGCACACATCATTATTGGTCATTTGATTGCATCGGTTTCTAAATTTCGTACAGATAAGCGCAAAAAAATTAGCCCAAATGCCTTGATCAAAGACCATAACACCAACGTCGTCGCTTGGTTACTGGTTATTCACAAGGTACGTATTGGCCGTTTCTTTTACTTGATAACTTTAATGCACATACCATTTTCAGTTTTGTTTTTGCGTGTTTATGAAAGGGTTTCGTGCAGTTTACCACTGAAAGAGACCGAACTACTTCCGACGAAGACCGGAATTCACAGCACAAATGACAGACACCTCGTACACCTGTCACGTCGAACCCCTTCACTTGATACCACTAAAAAACCCGAACAGATGTGTTTTTTTTTTACTAAATGGTGACGTTCATATTTCGGAAAGGATATATGTCTGTTCGATTTAGCATTTGTCTTTTTCGTTTTACATGTATGTCATTTTATGTGTTTTAGTAATATAAATATAAATGAAAACATGATAAATAATATAATCCATATATACGAACAAGTTCTTTTTATTTTGTTATACAATAGATGACTGGATTTTACAACCATCCTGATCTATATGGCTATATGAAATGCATGTTTAAAATCTAGAGCTGGATGCACAATCCGACACCACGCTCTCATTGGTCTGATTACAATTCTCTGCTCTTTGTGCACCCTGGTGTTCTTACTCAGAAAATCTTGTCATGCAAAGCAGCGGTTACACGGAAAAAGGTATGGGAGGGTTACATTGTATAACCATAGCGTGAGCAGCTAAGATACCGCACAACAGGTACAAACGAAGTCATCACAGGGCCGTTTTCTAGCTTTAGGAACAGCTTGGTAGCCTAAAAACACAACACATTTTTGATTCATCTTTCATATCATGTTTACATAGATGCAAAGTGTACCTACGTTGACCATTTTCATAACATCTAATTAAATTAAATATGTACAATGGTGTCAGTGGTATTGTCATGATTAAAAAGGCAAATGACTCTTTTAAGACCGCTGGATTGTTTACACGAGAAAATTAGGAAGTTCAATTGTTTTGAAAGCTTATTAAGTTCAATTAACGGTAATAATGTTATACTTCAGTCAGTGATGAATATGTAATGGTGTTACAATATACACTGGATAGACAAGGTTACCTGGTATATTAGCTAGCTCAGTTATAAAGGAATGATTTTTGACCGTATGTATTACCATAAATGAAAAAAAGCATTTTCTTACCACAGGCTTATCTATCTAGTTATCTTTCTATCTATCTATCTATCTATCTATCTATTTAAGTGTATAGGTGTACGTTAGATCTCTTTTAATTTCTAAAATATATTTATTCAACGTTACAATTTTATATCAAATTTTGGCCTTAAATTTCACATTCGGTAATAATAAAAACATAAGATGACGTGAGAACAAATGCATTAATTTAAAGTAAGGACTCAGTTGTCTCATCGATGTCATTGAACATAGAAAATATTATGCCATGTAGCATAGAACATGTTTTCCTTGGACGGACTAAATTGTAGAAGATAAGCATCTTGTTTATCTTGAAACATCCAGAAACAACATTACCCTTTCTCTTTTAAAATCTTTTAGTGTTTGCTGCATAAACAGTATGATTTGTTTATTTAAAGAACAAGAAGTATTTTTTAACGACTGGCCAATTTTTGGCAATTTCATTCCATATAAAGTATTTATGTCGTACAGAGAAGGTATATTATGTGATTGAAAGTTCAATACTAAACAAAGAAAACATTGTAGTTCAATATTAAATCACCCATCTGTTTAAGCGGACTTATTAAAAATGCAATGAAAGATGTTTAAATATTGACAATGTCGGCTTTGCCGTCTGTTGAATTTCTACACTGTTACCAATAAAACTAGTCAAATAATTTCCCCCTTATAAGATATAAAACACAAGGAAATTATTAGAACTGTACATAAAAAATATGTTCGTTTAATATCGCTATCTTTATTCACTATGAAAGACTCTTAGTCACTGATGACACAATATTTGTATGTGAATCGAAGCACAGTTTTAAACCTATACATAATCCTTTGTAATAAGTACTAGCTATATACTTCACATTGTTATGCCTCATGTCCCAAGTCTGGCATCCATAAAAATATGTAAATTGAAGAGTGACTTGGAGAGCTTTTTTCACAATTTGTCGCAGCAAGTCCATGTGGTCTGCTAGCATTTATTTACAATAGAGAAAAATGCCCCGCTTTATGTAATTCACCTGTGTCATCAAATATACTACTTGGTACCCATTTGAGGGTTTTTTTTTTGCCAGCAAGAAATATATCGTACCCTGGGATCTCTGACAATTTCTGTTTATCTTCATACATAGTTTTCTCATTGCACTCAATCTTCCTCAGGTATTTTTTTCAGAATGGCTGTAGACGGTGCTATGTAAGTGACATATATACGTGGCAAATGAATATCATGACTAAAACTGCCTTCTCCATTATCTTACGTATTATCTGTGTTTTATTGCGTCTTGTTACCATTCTCGATAGTAACAGTCACTTAATTTCAACTGCCTTCTTCATTATTTCCGTCTGGGTTTTCTTCTCCCCCAGTTCCGTTTTGTCCCGAGGATCCATCCTATGTGATAATAACATGCAAAAAATATCGGTAAATATTGTAATGTAGTGTAAACAATTATTGTCTGTGTAAGAGATATTGAAATATCAAATTTGTTTCTTATTGATAACACAATGAACGAGAAGATAAGGGTATAAGGTATAGAGTGGAATTGTACCATAGAATTAGGTACAGAGTTTTAACCTACAAAAGAATTTGTTTTATTCAAGCCACATCTCAACGAATACAAGCTTTTTAACGGACCGTCCGTTAACATTACACAAATCTAATTCATGTTCCGAAAGTCCCAAAAGCAGAATTGATTGATTCCTTGCCAGATTCACAGGGCGTTGTTCCATCTATTTTCTATATTAATATACAATTGTTTTTAATGTTTTCTTGTGAAAATCACTTTAAAATTACCTTTTAAAACTAGAACATGTTTTTATTGCTAACATGTACTCAAAGGAATAAACACCAATTTGTAAAGCATCCTTATTTTGGACTGAATATAATGAATGTATTGAAAAATCTTACATTTTCTTTGATATTTCCTTTCCGTTGGTAGTAAAGTACGGACATTTTACACTACCAAATTTAACTTAACTTCACACACAAACTACTCACCCTAAGTTGCACGGTGGTCTCTGGGGGCTGTTGGAAAAAAAAAGGTTTCGTGCTAACATAAATTGAACATTTCTATTAATCGCAACTGATATATATATATATATATATATATATATATATATATATATATATATATATATATATATATTATACCGAATATTCTAGATAATATGATAAATCCAACAAAACAGAAATACTTTTATGAAAAAGCTAATTAAAATGGTGATCAATCACTAATTTTAAAGAGGATGGTTTTGTAAACAACTACAATTAGACTGAAAGCGGCGAAGAGTTAATACCATCGAACCACCAGCCTCAATACTTATTTGTTTTTGGCAGCAGCCCATCAATCACCGTATATTGTTATATCATCGGCCTTGCGGTATTAAGAATTTGTCCATGTCCATTTACATTATGTCCATGTATTGATTAAGTAATATTCTACTTACCATCGCATCGCTCATCCCAGAGCCGCCACAACAATCATCATCTCCGCACGCACGTTGATCTTGCTCAATACTCTGCTTTATCTTAGTTATGATCCCAAAAACAAAACAAATTAGAAAATAAAAGAAAAATATTATCGTTCCTACTACCTAAAAGGAGAGTGTTATCAGCAAAGGAAAAAGGATTTGCTGTAATAAAATGACAGTCTATACATGTGTGGTTGGGTTCCTTCAGGTAAAAAATAAAAACCGTGTTATAAATTAAGAAGAATAATTATCGTTTTGTTGGAAAGTAAAAAAGCATAAAAACAGTAAAATTAATTAGGCATTAAAATAAATAGTATATTCCAGAGTTCGCTGACAAAAAAATGTCTTACATATGGATAGAAACGGTACATTATTCAGGAAATAAATCCAGACTTATAGCTATATAGGAATTATAAGTCGTCCCTGAGCTATTCTTAAATGAATGAAACTCTCCAGTAATACCGAGCTAATTTTAATTTCTTTAGCATTAAAATGGTCAATTTTAACCAAAATCATAATTACCGAAGCTTTTAAAGCAGAGATTATCCTTAAATGTGAACCTTTCGGGAGTACAACTTGTTTAGAACTGAGCAGCAAGACAACATGGACTTTAAAACAGTAATTAGTAAGATTCCACATGCAAGAAGTGCGCATCTGACATGCGGAATTCGTGCTAAGAGATTCCTTATATATGGGAATACAAAATGCATGTTGAAATGTTGTAGAAGTATGTGCATGAAAATATAAAATCAGGATCTGAATCCCCGGCCGACCTTTGGGTAAACAGTTCTAGTTGATGCCTCATCAATTCAACGAACATTTGTCTTGTTTCAGTATAGATAACTTGCACGTTGCATTGCTGCTTTCTCGCTCTATACTGACAGGGGAATATCCACAGACATGCGGCATAGACATATGGAATCTCACTTCATTTATTAAGTCAATATAGAATTTTATCCGCATTCGGCATGCCGGATCCGCAAACCGTGCATTGGATGCCCACGCTTCAGTGGTTGCTAAGATTTTTAGTTTCTAAAATACCTGAGGAATGTTTACTCTTATGCTGCCCCGGGCGAGGTCGCACTCCTCCCCAGCTTCCCTTATTGTGAACGAAGGAGACAAAACCATATCGGGTGCCGTCTCTTCTGATACATCTGAGTTTGGTGTTCGTTTTACATTTATTCTGATCAGTGTATAGTATTTCATGTTCTTAAGTACATTCTCGATCTCACTAAGGTCTATCCTCACGCACTGCAACATAAAGTATATACCCTGTCATAAAGTATAGTTATGCAATGTGGTTAGTATAAATAGTTTAGAAGACTATAAACTTTAACGATGTAAATGTTAATGTAAAATAATTTACAACACTTGTGATCGTTGTGCTGTGAAAACATCAGTTCACTAGTTAACATGCAAATCTGAGTTTTATTTTTTCAATTACTTTACTCTGTCTGAAAATAAGGGGATAAAATGTAATTTGATGTACCTCTTTGCCATGTACTTCCCATTCTTTGCAATCTGAGTTCACTCTTGCCTGAAGAGTTGTCTTGATTTTGTATACTTTAGAAATGCTTATATCCGTTGGCCTTATTGCACCATGACCTAACACTGGAAACAGGATCTGAAAAAAAAATGACTTTGCCATGATATACACAGAAAAAGAGAATATATATATATATATATATATATATATATATATATATATATATATTATCTCTTGCACAGTCATTTACACCATGAAATTGTAAATCTCCGCTCTCTTAGACAGGTAATGTAAAGGGCATGACTATGATAATTGTAATAAAATTATACTGTAGTTTACACCCATCATGACTTAAAGAAAAGCAGGGTTTACTGTAACAGATGAGAAAACAGCATGGCACTTTAAACTCAACAACGTATCAGTCAAATACATAGCGAAGTAGCTTTGACATCTCTATTTAGAATAACAGGATACAAATTTATGATTGACAGCATAGTCGATATGCTTGTGTTATCTCATCAGACTTTACACCTTCTTATCTAGGAAAATCATCTGTAATAGAAGAAAATGATTATTTTTTCCAAACAAACCTGGTGAACATCTTCACTGTTGGTGACAAAAAATGTGATGTCGAATTCAACAAATGTGCCCACAATGTACATGGAAACTGGACGACACACATCAGTCCTCTCCCAAGAGGGCTTTTCTGGCTCTGGCAGCGCAACGATTCGATCATTATTGCCTTGTTCTGTGCAAAAAATTCCTTTTTTGCCGGTCTGTTTAAAACAGCGTTTAAGAACATGTTAAGCAAGAATCTGTATGTTTGTGATTTTGAGGTCGAGAGAAATAGAGAGAAAGAGAGATAGATAGAGAGAAGAAAGAGGTTATAATATATGCACTCTATCCCGGTATTCCGGCGGTTGTATGCAGGGACTGCTCCAAATGCTAGTTTTTTTTCTATTTGTCTATTTATCTTTATTAATGTATTCTGGGTCGTTAGCTCACATGAAATGCTGGTAACATGCTGGTTTCATAAGTGATTATGAAAATGGTTAGACAGTAGCTGTCCTAGAAGTGCTTTATGACAGGGATTGTCAAAGGTCCCTTAATCCCCCTGATGTATTGATCCTAACGTTTTTGAGGGTCACAGGTAAAAATCGTATATAATTCTTCGAAAGTAACTTTTGTTCCTGAGTTTTGGCACGACTTCTGGTCAAAAGATTAGCAATTTCATCTGCAACGTGAACAGCCTTCAAAATAAGAAATATCACAATAGTGCTAAAGATAGCCAGTATACCACTGTAATGATTATCACAAAATTGACATCTTTATACAGCAGGGTGCTACGTTGACATTCTGTAATAATATATATTATTTATATTTATGTTCGTCATCAACAAGAGCAAACATATATTAAAGAATTTCCGTGTAAATTTGTAATAAGTAAGTATAACATGAATGTATTTACTTTAATATCGCGGTGAGCGTTTGCTTTGGATAAAATGTGGACTCTTGAGTTTCGACATATATTTTTCATCCCTGTGACTGGTATGTGACGTAATGTTTCACATGCGAATATAATCGTTAATGCCACTTTGTCATTACTTTCGTGTTTGACAACTTAAATCTAGTCTTAGCCCATCGGATGTAATTTCTTATATTAGTAAGGAATTTATACAAGGCACGGATTATTATCCACAGATCGCCACTCTGTCCTGCTCTGGAGTTTGTAAAATAAAGATACGGCTGAATACCCTTAGAATTATTTTGCAAAACAGATGGACAGATCAGGTACAATAGAGAATACACCTGAGACCGTGCACAAAAACTGATGGCCTTACCGCTGGTGTGTCACCTCCATATGTCGGTTGCGTTTCTGTGTTTGCAGATATTGCGTCAGCAGCTTGTTTGGAACTAGATGCAGTTGGCTCATATGTAGAATCGGTAACGCCTTGAAAGTTTGAGCTTCCCCCTGTTAAAGGCCTTTGTTCAGGATGTCCGGGCTTCAAAGTATATAATTATCATTGAATTATAATTTGAGTTAATAATGAAGTATACGATATGTTAGTTGACAGAGTGCTTGCGTTTATATCCAAGGAATTCATGTTAAAGTGAATATGGAAAATATTATGTGAAGTTTTTAGATTAAAATATTTAAATACAAAATGATTTACCAAAGGCAATCTTATTAACATTTAATTGGGCATTTTTAAAACTATGTGGTAAAACTATCATATGATAATCATACCTCTTCATCATGCGGTTTATATCTTCTATGAGGTCTCTTAAAACTGACGAATAAACCCTTGGAAACAAATTCAGTGAACGTGAATCATTAACTTTTGTCATGGCAATATGTAAGAAAATACTGAAAAAAATATTTAACCCATTTCACTTTGCCAATGTTAAAAAAAATCCGTTTATGTATAGTTCACAGTAAAAAACTTCTATGTGAAATTTGATATTACCAGTTTAATACTTCATTTATTGCAATTACATTGTCCTTGTCTCCAACCACAAAACTCTTATTCAGAGAAGCAGTTATAATAAATTTTGAACGCCAACAAGACAGCACTGTACCAGGGGTTGTTTTCCTATGATTGCTTGTGATTTTTACCCAAATATTTCGAAATTTTTAGATAACTGTTGACACTGCGACACCCGTTCAAAAATTACGTTACCATTATTTTCCAGCTCAACTCATAGGCTGCATTTTTAAGCAATAAAGTTTTATCAATCAATTATTTACCTTTCCTCCATGCTTCTTATGTTTTTGCTGTAGTTTGATTGACAGCCATATGACAATTATCAACAGCACAACGGACATAAAGGAGAAGACAATGGTAGCATTTCGGAAATGAACGTTGAAACATTCTGTGTCAATGGAAAGTATATATACATCATTATCAAGAAGCATCACACATACCTGATTGATATTTCCTTATTATTAATACCATCATATCAGTAAGATTAGATTCACTTGTACAATATTTTTATCATAAAATGAGTGATTAGTAACGTTTACTCGTATTAACATACACAGCAACGTGAATCCTTAAAATTTATTAAATTACAAGATTTGTATTAAAGTAACATTGACATAACGTACAGTTTTTCTATTCTGGAGTCATATCTAAAAATATGGGCCCTAAAACAGTATATTATATATAAAAAAGTCGTTGTCTTGTTATCAATAATAACATGTGCCTTAGCACAGCTGGGAAAAAAATTAAACAAAAATTAAAATTAAAGATAGTCCCCGGGAGTAGCTCTATTTTTACCATGCCTTTACATCTATCCCTTTATGGACAATCATAAATAAGTTTTTTATATAATTACCCTTACGAGTTACCGCCCTTGGCTTTACAGAAATGTACCTAAACTCTCTTACATTAAGAAAGCATCATATCTTAATGTTCTTAAAACGTCTGAACAAGCAATATTATTGTTTAAAAACTGCCGACAAACCGTTCCTGTTGCTTATCTTATGTTCTTTAGCACGTTGTATATCTAGGGAGGTCCCAGTTGTCAATCCTGACTCTGTAGTTGTCGTTTCCAAGAATGAACCTGAGAAAATAGTTAATATCCATGCGTTATGTTATTTTCAAATTTCTGAATGACAGAAAGAGTAGTTGACCAAGCATATACACTAAATCACTGTAAAGATATTTTAGAGAATGCAACATCAGAGAACGGGTAATAAATAATTTCTATTGTAAACCTGAACACCCAGTACCATATGTTGGCTCGTTTAGGACACACAGAAAATTATTTCTATCTGGTTACCACGCGATCGTATCGCCTTGCCGTGAGATAATTATACATAAATATAGTTGGAAAATAGGCAGGTTTCAAAACATTGGATTATAAGATTATGGTCAATTATTCGTATGTATAGGGAGCGGGCTTAATACGCTGAAACTTGAAATGGTGTAACAGCGACAGTTACAACACTACTGGGCCTTGTTTGTTCAGAGAATGTGTGCGCAGGGAATGGCGGGGAAGCACCGGGGGGGGGGGGGGGTAGTTCTTTAAAAACATGTGCCATACTAAATTTTTAATGTACATAACTTAAATATTATTGTGAACTGATCTGAAGGGGCAAAAAAGGTTTTATTCCCCAAAAAAGGGGGATAAAAGGTGGCCCACCACCTCTTCACAAAAGTATGGGGGCATGTCCAAATGCCCCAGCCTTTAATGAAGTATCATGTCTGACACCTTTTTTTGTTGTCTTAACCCTTGAGATATATTTTGGTTGTCTTATTGGTCGCGAGGGTTTTAATTTCGCGATATTTCCGATTCGGGAAAAAATCGCAAAAATTAAACCCTCGGGAATAATTGGCCAATTGCGTATGCCCTTCTTATTTAGTATGGGAATAGGTTAGAACAGTGAGACATTTAATAATAAGTTACATCCATGCAGGTATAGGAAAACAGTTCCCTAAAATCTGAACTTAACTAATTGTGCTTTCTGTATGTGCCCGTCGTTATATGAGAAGAATATCAAAATCTCATGACTTATGCTCATTTTATTATACACAGGTATGGCTTTCCTATCGATTTGATATAGGTTCTGGTGAGATCGCGAAAATGAAACCCTCACGAAACATTAAAAAATGGAGATATTGCGAAATATCAGTCTCGTGAATATGAAGCCAACCACAGTTACCTAAACCGACATGATGTGTTCCCTGTTCGGTATATCCGAGATTATATAACCCTAACCCTAAACTAGGGGACCATAGGCCATAACGCTCAGCTGATTTCAAGGAATGTTGAACATTGAGCAAAATGACTGCCAGAGTAAAAAAAAATCATGAATTTTGTGAATAATCCTTTGAAATTGGTAATAGTGTGCTTTTTGGACAGATGACCACTTCATTTGAAGGTCTAATCAATGGACAAAAGAATGCGTAAAAATTGAAAAAAATATAGTTAGTGCAACTAGTCTGCAGAAACTGATGAAAAACTCCATGATCAATATATAGCCAAAGAATCATAGCTATCCAGACATTGGTTATTCAGATAATGGAGTTTTTGTATCATTTTTCAAATAGTCTTCGGGGTACTTACGAGCCTTATAGCACGGAGAATATGGGAAACAAAGATCTAATTTCAGGTAGGTTTCCAAGGAATTATTAGTCTAGAGCTCTCTGGATTTCAAGTTAGAAGGTTCAATGTTTAGCGGTTATGGTTTGTGCCGTGTTAACAGATGACAACTTCATTTGAAGGTCCCTTAATTCGAGAAAAAATGCTGAAACAAAGGTGAAAATATACATCAGGCGCCAGCAGTGTAGAAAAACTAATGAAACACTCAGTGATCAATATGCATGCAAAGTATCATGTCCGTCAGTGCATTAGTTATTCACAAACTGGAGGTTTCACATTTTTAACTCAAAAACAGATAGTCAAAAAGCGACAACGTGTATCCGCCAAAGTCAGAGTGGTTCTGGTGGTGTGAGGGATTGATTAAGTATTATGTCACACCACTCCTGAATATAGTCTACTAAAACTCTGGGAAAAGTGCATTAATTTAATCAACAAAAACTCCTGGCGCCACATGTCTGGTTTACGAGAAAATTCTCCAAACGGTTTGATATGCCAAATTTCAGACCAATACCTTAAACCACTCCTAAGATATGAGCAATTTTCACCCAAAGCAAATGTATGGATGAACGCCTAGGGAAAACGATTGCAGATGGCGCCACAAGTCTTGAGAATATGATGGAGGAGTCAAAGATACATGAGTATGTACATTTTCTGGCCAATACGGCAACTCATTCCTGAGAAAAATGCATTCATTTATTCTACAAAATCGGGAAGGTAGGGGTCAACACCTGTCTGTTTACAAGAAAAATTTCTAAGATGGATGGACATGCCAAATTTCAACCAATATCTTAAAACCACTCCTGAGATATGAACAATTTTGCCAAAAGCACATGTACGGATGGACGACACGGGAAAACCATTACAGATGGCACCACCAGTCTGTAGTACAAGATGGAGGAGTCCAAGATCACAATATCAGACCAATACAGCAACTCACTCCTGAAAAAGTACACTTATTTATTCTACAAAAACGGGTAGGTAGGTGGCGACACCTGTCTAATTTAGAGAAATCTCTAAGATGAAAGGACATGCCAAATTTTACACCAATTCCTTGAACCACTCCTGAGATATGAGCAATTTTAACCCAATGCATATGTACGGATGGACGCCACGAGAAAACGATTACAGATGGCACCACCAGTGTCAAGTACAAGACGGAGGAGTTCAAGATATATGAGTATGCACATTTTATGGCCAATACGGCCACTCACTCCGGATAAAAAAAGCATTTATCAATTCTACAAAACCGGGAAGGTAGGTGGCGTCACCTGTTTGGTTTACGAGAAAACTTTCGAAGGTGACTTTCAGTCGGCTGAGCTAAAAAATTAAGATTTCCGGGAACATAAAATACAAAGAAGTGCTTCAGTTTATTTCATATGTTGAGACACAATGGTTTATATCACACTTACCCTAACCTTAAATTACCATAGGTAACCATAAAAAAATTCGATAACGTTTCTCCTGAACACATAAAAATGGGCAAGATGACCAAACGCAGCGAAATCTTGAACCGACGCAGTGAAAGCGCCTGTAAAATTTTCCTCAAAGCATCCAGCATAAAGGTACATACAAAAGAAGTAAAAACAATTCAAGTTCCATTAACGCTCTGGCATACAACAGGCACCAGACCACATACATTCTTGTCCTTATGAGGACTTAAGCAAGCCTGGCATTCTAACGCGTGCGCACGCGATAATTATGGCGTGGCCACGCAATAATAAGGCTTGGAAATGAGATAGAACCATTTTTTGTGTGTCCTATAAGAGCCTACGTAATACCAAGCATGATATTCGTAATAATATATTCGAAAAAAGGTACACATACAAATAATGTGTCATTCATATACATAAGAATATATACTAGGTATTTAATGTCATATTGTATATGTGAAAGAAGCGGGTATTCTTAATTATACAACAGTGGACTTTACTATAAAATTTAATAGTTCAAATGAGCAAATACATGCAAATTAAAGGACAAGGATTGGACAATCAAGCAAAACTTGCTTTCTTCCGGAAAACACAGACGGTGATGCTTGGCGCTGCAGCTCTCCGCTCTCCAGTAGACTCGTCCTTGCTCATTCTTAGTGAGAAGGCTGCAGTCTCCTGTAACAGAAGGCTGCCCTCGTCCCCACAAGTAAACCAGAAGGTCACCAGAGTCACCTGCAAATATTAGGTCACACAGGATATCATTAAAAAGAACCTCCAGCAGACATAGTAATGTGGTATGATTAGAAAAGTAAGCTGAATTGAAAACATAAAAATATGTAAATTATTTATGTAATATCATAATTAAACCAAGGTAAAATAAATATGGTGTATATATATTTTTTGTGTGTTTTATTTTCGCTATATATTGCTTTCTTTGGATGATGAATTTTGTTATATACTCAAATATGCTCTTAATATAGTCTTATGATGGGAGCCTAGCACCCACATGTAACGCCCCCTGGTGGCGAAGTAGTCCACTAAGTATGTAGGCGCAGGATGGCGGCCATGGCTTGGAGCTGGAATAAAACTATGTAAACGGCTGTGTTGCAACGAACTGTCAGTTGATTTCTTATCAGTGCAGTGACTATTGTCCTAGCCTCTCTGGAGTAATGGCACAATAGTGTAACTGTAAACAATAACGTGTACCATTATCAAAATGTCTGCCCTAGGAGTTCAGATGCCCATATTAGACTGGACAGCTCCAGACCAGAAACTTGCTTATGAAGAATGGCACGAATTCTTGACCAGTTACTTTGTAATCAATGAAGTAGCTACAGATCGTCAGTGGCATTACATATTGTTATCATCGGGGTCGCAGGGTCGTGAACTGTGGAACTCTTGGGCTATGACAGTCCATGAGAAAAAAAAAACCCAGATAATGTTTTGACAAATTCAAAGCACACCTAGTTGGAAAACTAAATAAATGGGTCGCCCGCCTAGAGTTAGCCGCTCTCACTCAGAAAGAAGGCGAACCAGTCGAAAGTTTCATATGCCGACTTAAAGCCAAAGCCCAGACCTGTGAATTTGTTAATGCCGATACACTTGATGAGATGATCACATTCCAGCTGATTAAAGGAATCGTGTGGCCTGAGTAAAAGGAAATCTCTTATAGCTAAGGGAAATGAACTTTCACTAGCTGAAGCAATACAGCCAGCTCAGACATTTCAGGCCACCCTGAGAAACACTAATACCTTTAGCGCAGGCGTTAAAGTAGACTCTGTTGTAAGTAGACCACAGCATGGCAAATGCATATGTTGTGGTACAAAACACAAACCTCAGAAATGCCCAGCATACGGAAAGTAGTGCGCAAAGTGCCACAAAATGAACCATTTTGCTGCTGTTTGCATACAAACTGATACCGGTAGTGTAAAACCACACAACAAACCGCAAAGACATTCTAACAGACAAAGCCGTAGGCCACGATCTGGAAGCAGAGGTCGAGCAGTAAACGCTGTCGATATACCTACAGAAACAGAAAACCAGCCATTAGACTGCGGCTGAATAGTGGTCAACATTGATCAAATTGACTGTGAGAGACAATCGATCATGGCTAAGCTCAATGTTAAACCCCCTGGAGTACAGAAAAAAGTGACAGTCAGAGTTAAAGCAGATACAGGGTCAAATGGTAACATATTACCCTTAAGATGTTTACAGCAAATGTACCCAAATGAGAATGTCCAAAAATCAACCGTGATACCAAGTGATGTAAAGCTTACTGCAGTCAATACCACAGACATACCATAGATTGGTACATTTGACATGCCAGTGCAGTTTGAAGATTCTGAGTGGATTTTATCTAGATTTTATGTATGCGATACAGAGGGTTCTGCCATTTTGTCTACAGAAAATCTAGGCATAATTCAAGTAACAAGCAGTCATAACATATTCGCTACCACTGCAGAGAAACAGAGTCAGCGCTCTGATCTTGACCGGCCAAACCCTGACCGAGATGCGCTACAGCACCAATACCCGGAGTGTTATAAAGGCATTGGTCACTTACCAGGCCAGTTTCACATAGAACTGAAGGATGACGCACATCCTGTAGACACCCGTTCACGTAGATATCCCATTGAACTCAAACAAGAGATTGAAGAAACGCTCATTGAGATGGAAAAAATTGGTATTATTGCAAAATGTGCTGATGATGCAGCTACTGACTGGGTGAATTCCCTTGCTTTTTCGCGCAAGGCAAATGGAGAGTTACGCATTTGCCTTGACCCAAAGGCGCTTAACGAAGCAATAAAGCGCACATACTACAAAACGCCGACGCTTGAAGAAATTAGCCATCAGTTCAGTGGATCCAAGATATTCACTAAATTGGACGCAAAAATGGCTACTGGGGTATAACGCTAGATGAGCAAAGCAGCAAACTATGCGCGTTTCAAAGCCCTCTGGGTAAAATGAGATTCCTGAGACTTCCCTTTGGCTTGTCAGTTTCTCAAGACGTTTTTCAGAGACACATGGACGATATAATACGCAAAGCAGGGTCAGGAATCTTGGGGATCGCATATGACATTTGTGTTCATGGAAAAGATGAAGCCGAACATGATGATGCCCTGCATAGGTTCATGACAGCCGCTAAAGAACATGGACTGATCCTTAGACTTGAAAAATGTCATGTTCGCCAGCCAAGCGTTGAATTCTTCGGTTTGATCTGGTCAGATAAAGGCATGAGCCCAGATCCGTAAAAAATGTGATGACATACGCAAGCGGCCTCCACCTACTACCATCAAAGACTTGCAAAGTTTCTTAGGTGTGTTTCAGCACCTGGCTCCGTTTATACCACACCTGTCATACAAGACGCATACACTCCGTCAGCTGCTAAAAAAGGATACTGAATGGATGTGGTATGCTGAACACAATACAGCCTTTGAAGCTCTGAAAGAAGCTGTACATATAAATATGCTGCTAAGATTCTTTGACCCCCAAAAACCAACGGAAAAATCGAGGTTGACGCATCGTCAGTGGGATTAGGCGCCGCACTGATACAAGATGAAAAACCGATCGCATTTGCGTCAAAAGCCCTCACTGCAGCAGAAACGCGATATGCTAATATCGAACGTGAGCTACTCGCGGTTGTCTTCGGAGTTGAAAAATTCCATATATATATATATGGAAAACATGTAATAATCCGCAGTGACCACAAACCGCTGGAAAATATCCAGCAAAAGATGCAGCTTAGTGAAGCACCTCCTCGCTTGCAAAGGATGCTCCTTCGTATACAACCTTATGAAGCTACAGTTACTTGGAGACCAGGCCCTAAAGTCATGTATGCTGATTACCTTTCGCAAGTTGAGCCGTCACAGGGCCCAGAACTTGAACTAGAGCGCACCATACATATGGTACAGATATCAACAGGCCAGATGAGCAGAATACATGGAGCTGTAAATAGAGACGCTGAGCTATCAGCACTACGAGAACAAGTCTTGATTGGTTGGCCAGATAATGTAAAGAAAACCCCTAAGGTAGGCAGAAGCTATTGGTCGATGAGAGATCATATTTCAGTGGAAACCCGGATACTGTACACGAGTAATAGGATAATCATCCCCAACTCTATGAGCAAAGAGTTTCTCGAAAGAATACACGCTGGTCACCTAGGAATTACTAAGTCACAGTTGCGTGCCAAGGAGTCTGTATATTGGCCGAACATGATGTCTGAGATAGAGCAGCTATGCCAGGACTGCATTGTTTGCCTACAGAACGCACGCAGTGCAGTGAAAGAGCCAATGCAGCCACATGTAGTACCTTCCCAGCCATGGTAAAATCCTGTCAAGCGATTTGTTCGATCTAGATGGAAATATATATGTACTCGTCGTGGACCATTTCAGTAAGATGCCATTTGTTAGAGCTCTGACCACCCAGACTAGCTCTGAAGTGATCAAATTCTTAAAAGGACTTGTTGTCAGTACATGGCATCCCCAAAAGGCTCATGACCGACAATGGCCCTCAGTACAGCAGCGCTGAATTTCGTAACTTTGCCCTGGACTGGGACTTTGAACATATTACATCTAGTCCCAGATACCCCCAAAGTAATGGATTTTGTGAAAGGATGGTAGGTGTAGTAAAACCTGTCCTAAAGAAAGCTAAACAAAGCAACACTGATCCAAAGCTAGCCTTGCTGTGCTTGCGCACGACACCAGTAGAGACCGGACTGCCGAGCCCGGCTGAAATTTTGTACAACAGAAAAGTAAGGTCCAATCTACCTGTAAAAATTACTTCAAACCAACCGATGTCTTAGTATTTGAGAGGCTCTCTGCCAAGAAGCTAGATTACCAACAGCGATATAACATGCATGTCGAACAGAGCTGCCTAATTTGTTGCAAGGAATGAAAGTAATGATACAGGAACAACCAGGACAGTCACAGTGGACACCTGGTACTGTGAAATCTTTGTGTGATGAGCCTCGCTCATATATGGTAGAAACCCCAAATGGAAATGTAATTCGACAAAACAGGAGATACCTGAAGGAGATCAGCCCTGATGCAACAACTAGACTTTCGTTTAGTTTTCATGATACTTCCGGTGAAAGAAAGTTGTTGAACATAAAACTGTAAGGTTTAATGACAATATACAGTTCAGTGACAAAGATAAAGTGGCACACCAAACCATAAGAAAATCAAACCGTAGTGTTAAGAAACCAGAGAGACTCATTGAACAAATTTAATTGGTTTACTGAAAACTTGAAAGCTACAATATCCATATTCCATACTCCTATAATTCTGCTTTAATTTCTTTTGTGAACAGAAGGATGTTATATACTCAAATATGCTCTTAATATAGTCTTATGATGGGAGCCTGGCACCCACATGTATCGCCCCCTGGTGGCGAAGTAGTCCACTAAGTATGTAGGCCCAGGATGGCGGCCATGGCTTGGAGCTGGAATAAAACTATGTAAACGGCTGTGTTGTTCACTGTCTGGTTGGTCACCCACACACCAACACAAATTTGTGTCGCATATTCGTGAAAGGAATAAAATAAGAGTGGTTTTCCCTGGAGGACGTTAAAAGCACCACTGTCTCGGATAAATTCAAGATTTACATAATAATTCACGGTGGTGTCACTGAACATTTGTCAGGCACCTCTGATGCCACAACTCGGTATGGGCCGTTATTGGACTCGATGTCCTGCGGACGGTGTCAAGTGTGTCCTTTTTAATATTTCCCCGTGAATTTGCGTAACTTAACATTAATTCGCTAAGTGGTTGCCACTGCGCGATCAATTAGAAACCACGCTTAATGTGTGACAGGCAGAGGAATTCACTCCATGGAAAACCTGGATGACGCACGTCGGATTTCGTAATGAAGTAGTAAGTATTATGTTTTCAGTTTTCATTTTTAGTTAAAGGGGAAAATGAGTCTTTATTATCTATAGTTCTATATTATCATAGACAATATTGCTTTTTAAGCCTCCGTATTAAGAGATACTCATAAATGACCAGCAAAAGCTCTTATAAGGCTAATTTGCGCATGCGCGTGATAAAGGGCTATCGGATAAATATACTCGGACCTACCCGCCTCCCATTTCTCCTTAAAAAGTCCAATCCATACATCCATGCACTTCTTTCTTTCCCTGGTGAACCACTCAGTCTTCAGTGTTTCATAGTGTTCTGGCTTGACTATTGCCAGATCCATTCCATGTAGACGACATCGAGCTCTAGCTTCATACCAGTTCTGAACATCGCATCCATAGAGGTATGTCTGACCAGCCACATTAACACACGCTCGGCTGATCAAGTCATCCGAGTTACAGGTCTTATTCCCTGTAAACGAACAGTGACAAATTATAACCAACATGAAAAGGAAAAGTTTTTGAAATTTACCATTTTGGTCACCGCCGTCGTAAGTTGGTCATAATGTATATATTGACGGCTGCTATTGAATAAGATGTATATAATTATATAATTATAATGTAAATGTTATAATTATGTAAAGGGATAAAGCTTTTTCTATTACATTTGCGTCTCCTGTCGGATACCAATACAACAAAATGCAAAGGGCCCTCATTAATACATAAAAGCTTGTAGTATGTTTTGTTAAATGTCAAGGTATTTTGGTAAAACCATGGCCAGTCTAAAAAAACGAGGCTCTTCTTGGAACCTGACTTTTTTTTCTAATTTTACTTGAACAAAAAATCTGCAATATATATTATTGACCAAGAAGCAGAGGATCTTTGCGCGCATTATGATCAAAAGGGCGGGTAACATTTCAGTAAAACTTTCCGTTTCAGCAAAATACCTGAACAAAAATATCCGAACTCGGCTTTAGAGCAATTGTCAGCCTGTATCACTGTGTCCCTCAGATGAAAGACACCGCAATGTCGTCCTGGCGCCCATGTCGACTTTACAATCGCTTGATCTACATAAAAACACATGATAGACGTTTGATCAAGCAACAAATATGCTGCAACTGTAATTAAATTTTACATTTCACCTCATAACAAAATAATAAAAATATTCGCATATAATTTTGATTTGAAAATAAGTGGTATGTCGCTAAAATGTATTTAACTTTTAATAAAATATATAGTCGAGACTGTTTTTTTCTTTTGGTCCTTTCGAGTTGTTACACAACTTTTTTCCATTAACATGGACATACGCTCTACCCTTAACGCCGTCTGCCGTGTTCGGGTCACATGAACACATATAACTGGGGATTTACTTATATTCAATAAATGATATATGAATAAACTGATCCATATGTACGTGTATGTGTCAGGCTTGTGTTTGAAAGTTATAAATTATATTCATCCTTCGAAATAAAGTAATGATCTTTGTTTGATTCTTAAATGTGTTTAAACTTACTACATCGAAAGTATAATATTACCTCCGATAAAATAAAAAAAATCTGGTTTCAATAAAGCATGGCATCATATCATGGAAACTTGAGAAAAACATATAACGTGATATGTTTGCGAATTTATGTTATCCCTTTTATTTTTCAATTGATTTTAATATTAAATTCTATATTGTGACTTCTCTTGGGACTGTCATATTTCTATAGACGTGCCCACGTTTTTGAGGTGCCCAATGGGTGAAGTTCCGCTTTTTACATCACTTTTTTCGATGATGAGGCATATACATTTTCTTAGGAGAGGAAGTGCGCGTCAGCTCTAATATATACGCTTACATATAACATAATTAATTGTTCATGGAAAAAAGCAGGTCAAACCACTCATATGGTGTGTATTATATTACACCAGGCATTAAGTGTAGGTATATACCCAAAGGATTTTTACCTGCCGGTTTGTCATCAATCCAAGTCCATACTGGAAGATTTTTTCTCTTATAAGGCAACCAAATTTCATGAATCTTCTCGTTGTTTAACGCGTTGTTGACCTCTGACCTCTCTGCGGCAGTCTGGTACATTGGCAGGGTGTAGCTATCCCCACAGTCTGTTTTGGCGTTTTCCTGAGTTGAAGTGGCGGAGAAGTGCTTGTACATTTGTTTACCCAGATTGGCTGGATGAAATTAAGTGTGAAAAAAAATCACAATTCCTTTCCAGTACATGTTATCACGTACTCCAAGTTATAAACCTGTATACATTAAATGAAAATTAATAAAAATTACCCAATTTTTGGTTCATACAAAACGCTATATAACTCTGAAATTTGTATGAATGTAGAATATTATACTTGCTTTGGATGTTTAATAACCATAAAAGCAGTAAATTCCACATTCGTGAAGCCGCCATAGTCATTCGAGTTGCTGAAACAAAGTATAGACATCAAACGCATGGTTCACCTATTACTGAAAAAAAGAATACAAGTATTTAACTAAGGATATCACTTTGTTTTATTCCTCTAAAATATTATGTAAACACAGATTATTTCCAACATGCTTTAATAATATAACCTATATTGAACTGATAGGCTGTTCTGATATATTTTTATGATCATTCACGGAGATATTTTTATACGGTGTCCTAAGAGAACACATATCTAAACTGTACGTAAATAAAAAAATGACCAGTAATTGGCAAGAAAATTCTGATTATAATATATTCTACCACATTAATGTACAAAAATCAATGTGTAAATTTACAAGGCCTGTGGAAGGCCAAACAGATGATTTTATAAAAGTATACAGCATAAGCTTTTTATTAATTACTACAGCGTTTTTTAACTGTAGGCTAGAATATGTTATTATTTATTCTTATTGAAAAAACGACAATGTTCAACAAATTAATAATAAAAACAAGCGACTTTAAAACAGGTTAGTAAGTGAAACAAACTTCAGGGAGTTTATAATACCATAAATCTTTCTGTGACCAGGGCCTTAAAACCATACCACGAATCCACATTTTGCATCGGGGTTCGCCATAGAGGGAAGCCAACAACAAAAATATTCCAAAATTAAACATACTTTTAGGCCATCAAAAATCATTGTTCTACATACTCACTATAAAATATACTTATACAACGAGTCAGGGGTAGGTCATATTTATCACGTAACTCGCACCGTTCTTACTGATACACACACTTAGGCCTACTAGTCCCTGCAGAACCATTGTTTAACCACTAAGCAACTAAACCATCGTATAACCATGATAAAACCACGTACACGCATGGCCTGAAAACTAACCAGACATCACGTCAGAAAAACCAGCGATTTTTAAAACAGGGTATTTATAAAGTGAGACAACCTTCAGGAAGTTTGAAATACCATATATCATATATCTTTCTGTGACCAAGTCCTGGCAACGATATTTATTTTATCAACTAATGCAAGGATTAGGGTCCCGAACGAAACAAACAACCATAAAACTTTACCACCATAATACTACTATGTACTCACGTTGAATAAAGATTCAGATAGAGTGATAGTAAACTGTTGTTTATTTCACAATATCACAGGATTCGGGGTTATCCACAATTTGAAGAAAATAAATATAAACACAGATTCATATTTGGCCAGTAGCCCTATATGTACTATAGGTTTTGTCCATAGTGTCGATACAAATCTTATAGTAATCAGTTACACACCGATAATTCCTAATGTGATAGCGAGCAGTGTCTTTACAGAATCACATATTTGTAAATAAAGGCTAGAAGGGTGTACAGACCTGTTCCTTATTCTCTTGTGCGCACGTCCCTGTGATTGACAGGTAGATGTCGATCCTCACGTACGTCCTATGCACATATCACGCTCATTTTTTATCAGGGACCTTTTATCAGGGTCTGTGTATCATTAACTAATACAATACACAGGAATCAGGGCAGGCCTATCTGAATGAACACACTTCTTGTTACAAAATATAACCCATAAAGTAGCACATGATATGTAGTAGAAGCCACGCTTACGTAAAAAATAACCCGGTGTTTATACCAGCGTCGCCATACGTTTCAGGTCGATACGTGATTGCAGCTAAAAAGAAAGTAGTGCCGCGACCTCTGGTGGGGAGTATACATATCGCTTTGCACACAGAACTGCGTCAGATGTGACTGGCTGTTGATTATTTAATATAAATTTGTTTTAGATAAAAACGGAGCGAATGTTAGGCGAATAGTCGGAGTATGATTATCAGAACATCAGAAATTTTTTAGAATGGTCACCATTATTTGCTGTATGTTTTCCACAAATCTTGTTCATATCAGGTTACAGGCGTGCACATTTCTCTTTGTTTTATGTATTTCTGAAATATCATGTATTGTGCTTATATAATAGTGCATCTTCCATACCGTCAAATTAGTTTTTTTAACTAATATTTTCTAGTAGTTTATTCAGGGTGCATATGACATTGCTATTTTATATATATATATATATATATATATATATATATATATATATATATATATATATATATAATCACTGAGACAATACAATGTATTGACTGAGACAAGATACTTGAAATAAATATATATGTTTTATAATTTATAATATAAACATTTTATGTAAACGTAAAAACTGCGAGCATATGGTTTTGAATGACAAAAGTATCGATTAATCACGTTTCTAACTGCATTGTGATAACTCTTGTGATGTTTAAACAACCAACAAAATCTTTTTTGCCAGTTAATTTCAACTCAGAAGATAACTTATAGCCCATCCATAGTTTTTCATTGACCAATACAGAACACAGGAAACCGTGCAGGCCTATCCGTTTGAACACACGTGTTGTTACAACGTATAACCCACAAGGGAACGCATGATATATTGTAGAAGCCAGCTTACGCAAATACTGACCAGGTGTCTATACCTTATGCTTCTCTAAATTAAGAAAATATTAAGTGCTTTTCTCACATTGTTCATGTCATCTCACCTGACACCTGGCATGTTACTCATTTTTCAAGGTTCCTTGAATTCTGCTTAGCGTCGAGGCCCATGGGCCACTTGTTAATTATTCGGGGGGGGGGGGGGGGGGAGGCTACTTACGAGCCCTTTAGGTTTGAGGATATGGGTAACAGACACCTAATTTCAGGTTTCCAAGGAGATGTTTCATGGACCTTCCTGGATGTCAACTAAGACACCTAGTACGATTTCGATTTGTGCCTAATTAAAGAACGACCGCTTCATAGAAACTGATGAAACAATCGACGATCAATTTGCATGCAAAAAATCATGGCGATCAATAGATTAGTTATTCAGATACTGGAGCTTTGGATCACATTTTTAATTATTCTGGAGGGTAACTACGAGCCCCATATATCGGAGGATACAGGTAACAGAGACCTAATTTCAGCTTCCCTAGGCTATTTTTCATGGACCTTTCTAGATTTTAAGTTAGCATATTCTAGGTCCAAAGGTTACGATTCGTGCCTTGTGTAAGCCTGCGTCACATATCCAACGGCCTCTGGCCCAATTTGTGGATAGCCAAAAAGTCGCCGGATTCCAAGCCCGCTAGGAAGTCGAGCGTATTTTACGCTTAAAATCTAACCTGTCACATATCGGACGGGAATCGGGCGGAGTCCATTGAATAATGGTGATCAAAAATCGCCCGGCGGCAGTCGGCAGTCGGGCGAAGGCCGCCCAGCATAATGGCAGGAGCCGTCCGACGTCCGCGCCCAGAGTATATATATGGCATGTAAAATGTTTGTCATATCATATGTCTGAAGTCTGACAGAGTGAAGAGCACTATATACACAGCTACTTAGTAATAGGGAAAGCTAAGATGCCGCCAAAAAAGACCAAGGGATCAAGGAAACCTGTCTCTAAGATGAAGGTGGTGGAGATCCTGAGTAGTCCATGAGCCAGACCCCCCAAAAATGGAGTTGACTACCAAAATGGGGGACTAAATGCAGTTACCACAACATCTGAACTGTATGAAAACATGTTTGCTAAATCGGCGCATGAACTGGAAACTAAGTTGACAGGAGGAGCCCAGCCGGGGGCCGATGTAATCGCGCGACGGCGGCCCGACACCAGCACGGAGCATGTTCGCAGCACGTTCGACTTTGTACTAGTCGGGAGAGAGTCGTTTGAGTATTGTAGGGAGCATATGCGGAGGCCGCGCAGCTTTGTCGACCTCGGTCCGAATTTTAAAGCAAAAAATGCGTCTTAAGTCGTTGGATTGCTGCTCGAACATCGATCGCATGTTGGCCACTGCCCGAGCGATCTACGGGCGACCTGTTTGAGGACCTGTTCTTTTATCTAAACAACAAGGTAGCCCACATCATCACAGACTATGCCATCATTATGGTAAAAGCATTCCGACTTCCTGGGCCCACCAACAGATTTTGACAGTGAGTACATGCAGTGACAGTGAGGAACCGCTGGATTCTTCTGGCGGTGACTGCGATAGTGATGAATGTGATCTCTTCTCGTATCTCCCTCATCATGATGGGTGCTTTGCCCATTCAACACAACTTTTCATCAAGGATGCTATGAAAAACAAGGGACCCATGGGTCACGGCGCTCAGCTGATCGTGATTGGACTATAAATGTTTCTCCACTGTGATACTATATCGAGTCGATAAAGCTTACGAATATCATGGAAATGTTGGGCTATTATAAAGGTATGTAATGTAATATGTGAGTAAATGATGAATGAAATTACCTGACTGATGGCTTAATAGAGTCAAATATAGTGGTTTATTTTTTATTTATTTAGGAGGGGTTGAAAACTGTGATATATTTGAGCAAATATGAATGCAATGACAGTAGTAATAAGCAGTAGTAGAATGATGTTAAGGCTATTTGTTGAAGGATCTAAAGTGTATGGTAGTCTGCAAGCTTTCAATTTGACAGATATGATGTTATGATTAACTATGCTGATGAAGTGATTTATGAATTTGTGACTGTATGACACAATATCTCTTTAGTCTTGACAAGGTACATTATTGTGATGCCCACTATGTCTACATATTACACAATATTGATATAATGGACGAATAGTTATACAAAATATTAAAGTATGAATATATCTGATTCATCTTGTTCTTGCTTACTGAGGCTGACTTTGGGATGGGGTTCGGAGAAGAGAAAAGTGAGGGCAGCACGAAGGTGGATGTAGAAATATTCTATTGTAATGTTTTTCATTTACATAAGAATATGAAAAGCTAAGAGGAAAGGGGCCCTCCTACTTGGTTATAGTAAGGTTCTAAATATATGATTGCAAACTAATACTCTGACAAGACTGTCATGAAGAAAAACAGTACAATTTTGAGATACTGTGATGCATATGAAAATTTACAGATTCACAGGCAAGTGGACAGAATGCACTAATACCTTTATTTCACTTTCAAGGGAATAATGTATTTAAGTTTATATATAATCCTATTTTTTAAGCATATCCACTTTTTCCATTAAGAAGTTTTTATCTGAATCATTTTTTTATTTACAGGTTTTATAAATTTGTAAAAAAAAACCCTGAAAATATTAGTTAAAATATTAGAATTGTTGCAAAAGTTGCAATCATTATATACAGAGTAAAAAAACTGAAACATAATGGGTCATAATATGCATACACATATATTTTATTATTTTTTAATCATAAATGTTTAAACTGAATTTAAAAGAAAATAATGCCTCAACATGGCATCTACAAGAATATTCCTTGAATCACTATTAAAAAGTTTTGCACATTGGAGTTTTCAGTACATGCTTAATTTTATTCACCAACATAAAATAAAAGTAAATTTGATAAAAAATAAAACATCTTTTCAAATAAAGTATACACACTGTTGGTTGAATGAGGGACAAACAATATCATTGTGCTAATTACTATCCGAGTTTTAATTTATTACTGGAATTAATAGTCAATTTCACACCTGGTGAAGTTTTTACTCTTCTGAAGTAAGGAATTACTTATCTGATGAACATCCACACTTTCATAGCAATACACCACTTTGTGGACACACTTAAATGTACACTTTAATCATTGTAACCCTGGTGGTACAATACAAAATCTTAAATGTAGCATAGCCTAGAATAAGAATGAATCAAATACAGAAAAAAATAACATTCATCTAGTTTATGCACCTTCCTGGGGGGGGGGGGAGTGCAGGGCAGAGGGGAAGCCTACTGGTAGTGGCCAGGCTGACCTAAGGCAAGCTGCCTGGGGTGGGTTACATAATGCAAGTGAGGCTGTACTACTAGGTGGACTAGATGTAAACAACACTTGACATGGTGTATGAAAACATGAATAAAAGCTATTCTTTCCAATCAATTTCTTTGAAATTTCCGATTTTTAAAGATTAAATCCTTATGTATTTATGCTGTGAAAATTAAATCAACAGTGCCAAAGTTGGACAAAATTTAAGGTATTGATTTTTTATTTATTCTAATAACTTGAAAAATTTGCAAAATCAAGATCTAATTTTGGGTAAAAAATTGAATCTTGATAAAATAAAGTTATATTCCTGAAAAAAAGTCTCTAGGTTCAGCAATTCTCATGTTAGGTGAGTAAATAAATTTCCTGATTTTTTAAAATATTGCATTATGTTTTGGCCCATTACTTCAAAATAATACCCAATACTGACCTAATTTTTGGTATGTTTATAGAAAATGTATGAAAGAATGTGAATACTAAATACGATCAAAAACAGATCAGTGGTTTTGATATTAGGCATCCTTGAAGTGTAACATTGGCTTTTTTTATGGAAAACGGTTTTTTTTTTCTTAATATCTCGAAGGAACGAAGTCCTAATGACCCAATGTTCGGTATGGTAAGAGATTTTGGGGACATCTAAAATTATGCCAACAGCCTGGGGAGCATAGAGATGTGCACTGAATGACCTACAGTCATCAAAGTGGACTGCTTGGCAATGTAAGGGAATACAACAACAGCCTCCAAAAAAAATTCAATAACTATCTTAATTGTGCAGCTTTTTTTTTCAAATTTCAGATTTTAACAGATTTAATCCTTATGTATACATGCTGTGAAAATTAAATCCACAGTACTAACAGGAAAAAAACGTGCCGTGGCCAAAGTTGGGCAAAATTTGGTAAACAATTAAATTTTAATTAATTTAAGTTGTATTACTGGAAAAAAATCCCTACCAGATTTTTTACAAAGTCCATTATGTTTGGGCCCATAACTATTTTAAATTATACAATACTGATTTAATATCTGGCATGTACATAGGAACTATATAGAGGAATATTTAGGGTAAATATGAAGAAAACCAGATGAGTGGTTTTGATATTAGGCAGTCCTAAAGTGTGAAAATAGATTTCTAATAAAAAATCGAGATTTTTCCTAAATATCTCGAAGGAACGAAGTCTTATTGATCCAATTTTCGGCATGGTAGTAGATTTTGGGGACATCTAACTGTATGCCGAATTTCAGATTCGTAGGTCCAACGGTGTCGAAACGTGCCAGTCTTACGGACGGACATCCGGAAGGACGGACGGACAGACGGACGTACGGACGACGGACAATGAACCACGACTATAGCTCAGATGACTTATAGTCAGCTGAGCTAAAAACAGGATCGCTCCGCACAGTTATCAGCTAAGCCTGTAGCATTGTGTCTCGTGCAAGGGAATCTACAATTATTTCAGAAATCCTGGACTCTTATCATAAACTGCATGCATAAAACACTATCAGATGGTCGATCGAGGGGCTATATCGGCCGATGGCGCCGGACATTAAACTTCTAACATTTTAAGACTCAGAACAAGATAAAAAGTTCTCCGAGATAGATCGCTTTCTCTGTATGGATTACATGTAGTGGCACCTCTTTAGAGTGGGCAGTTTGGCCCAGTCCCACGGGTGCCCTCATTTAATAGATTGCACTGTAAGCATTTTTGTCTCGGCATGGAAAAAAGTTGAACTGGTTAAACCTTGAACTAAGCCGTTACGTTGTGACAAATTAAACGATCATTATCTGTGTGCTTAGGGGTTTGTTAATCAGCTAAAATAAATGTCATGCAATCTGTGATTTTTCACATATAAACTATAATACAAACAAGAATGATATGAAGTTGATTTTTTATTCAGGGTTTATTGAATGATATCTACAATATTTTGGCATTTCAATAGCCTGATATGGAAATGCGTAGGTTAGCGGTATGTAAACGCACTCACTGCAGAGCTGGTTCATATAAGGGACAAAACTGACATATATATATATATATATATATATATATATATGTATATATATATATATATATATATATAATGTAACATTATGTAATATAGTACAATATGAAAAAGCAAAATATGATATTTATAACAATAGATAAATTGTTTTTAAACATTTGGAAAATGTAGAATATAATGAAAAGAATGAGGCTATATAATGCTTATAGAATACTCCACAAAAAAAGCTATAAAATTATAAGCATCTAGACACACAAAACAAAATGAATGTTTTTGTTGCTGAACTGTTAACATTTCCTGTACACAGCGGTCGCTGTAAACTGGTCACCTTCCTTGTGTAATTTTACACGAGATGCGAAAGCTAGAAATAAAGTGACTGAAAACATAGGGTTGTCAAATCGACAACTTTAGGGTTGTCAAATGGGTGTACCTAAAACGACAACCCAGGTTGTCAAAATTTCAATTTGACAACACTCTAGGGTTGTAAAAAAGGTTGTCAAATGTTTGCCGTGACAACCTATGGGTTGTCACTGACCTGTCAGATTCATCCGTATTCACTCTGTCTCTCTTTCTCACTCTCTCTCTCTCTCTCTCTCTCTCTCTCTCTCTCTCTCTCTCTATATATATATATATATATATATATATATATATATATGATAATTATAATAAAAATAGACATTTTTAAGTAGAACGTATATTTATTAAAACCAAGTGGTCGTGTATTTTGTGATACGTGTATTTGTCTGCAACAGTTTTACGACTGATTTTTCCTTACAATGTGGACAAGGTTCTGTCTGAGTGTGTTTCAGTGTTCACATAAAGAGTAAATGTGTAGCTTTATTATATCGTCATCCATCTCGGTTTCCTCTCTAGCAAGTAGTTTACCACTCCAATGTTGGGTTCACGGCTACCCGCGTGATAAACATATAGCTCTCTCTTCATTTTCTGCTTCTGTACTTTAACAATAGACTTTCCCTGGTCCCTTCTTCTACTCGGGGTTACAAATCTGTAAAGAAAATGTTTCTCCAGAGTCAGAGTGTCTGAAAATACAACATAAAATGTAAAAATTCCATGAAAAACACATTCTATATGACAGAGTTGTGTGCAGGATTTTGTGAACATTGAATCACAGCATGTATGACCGAATATGTCATCCTGATAATTTTTATTTTTAGATGCTACGTCGGAGGTGTACTTTATATAATATTCATATTAGAGTGTTAGTTTCTGAGATTAAGGAGTCCTCCTCCCATTCATCTCCAAAATGTGTGCCTTCAATATTGCAAAATAAAAAACTTATGAAAGCACAGTGTCATGTGAAATTTTATCTGAAAATGTTCATTATACATGTATTTATAAATGGGATTCATTGTTATAGAGTCACTAACCATAAGTTTATTTGCAAACAATCCATCCACATGGCTCAACAGGGCCTGAGGTACGTCTGTGTACTAGTTGTTAAGTGTAGGGTAGCTGCTGGAGTAAAAGGATGTATTAACAACTTGTATAATCATGTTCACACACAAACACATATATATATACATGATATTACATTGTCATTGATATACATGATATACTTGTCTTATCCTTAAATGTTCTATATACATTATATATATATATATATAAATATATATATATATATATATATTTATATTTATACATATGTATATATTTATATCACACATGTTCTCTAATGTCAGCTAGCTGTATTCTCCTTCTCCAGGCTCATTTTCCCAGGAATAGACTCTACAAAATATATGAAAAATACTTTTACTACACAGATGACTTGACCATTGGTAATGTAATTATTATATATGAAAATCAAACCTTACACTTACACCAAATGTTGTTAGTTTTTTAATGAACATACATTTAGCTTTACTTATAGGTGTATTTTCGTGTACTTGGTTACATTATTTGAAGTTACATACAGATATATTATAATACATAGGCCCCCCTACTATACAAAATTCAACTTACCGAACTTGACTCTCACTCAGAAGACATACACTATGTGGTTCATTGTTTGGCAATTTTGACACAGCTAAAGTATTGAAATAAGTGCCTCTTCTAAACAAATTACTCACTTTTCAGAAACAGCAATTTATACAATTCACCTACTCACCGGCCGACTTGACTGGCTATCACTCGAAAGTACTTTGCATACGATGCACTGCAATCGCTTGGTCAGGGACGACGACGATGATTGTTGTGAAGACGGCAAAACGATCCGTACTAACTTATACTTTCATATGCTGAATTAATGTAACACCGACTCTGCTAGTATCAGTACCCTCTAGGCAAAAATGCTGTAAAATGTTGGCTTGTAACCCGTCCCGCAAATACGTAAACCCGGCAGTGCATTAGACTTAAAAAGCAAATTTGATATAGGTCACAGCATAATGATTCATTTTTCGGGAGTCAAGGATTCATTCCGTTTTCCCTTTCATATTTTGTTCTCCTAGAAGGGACTCCTTGTTCGAGTTCTCCTTGTTTTCTGCTTCCTCGGCGGATGCTTCTGTCTTCGCTTGGTTTGTTTCCGACAAAGGAGATGCTAAATTGACGGAGTGTCCACTAGAAGCTTCAACACTTTCAGTCACCTTGTCGCTGGTTCGGTTTTCACTGCAAACCGCTGCTGGAGATGTGGATGGGTCAGAGATCATCATATGCTGATTTTCAGGATTACTGGCTCTTTGTTCTTCTCTTGCACCTAAGACTGTGGCACCGTTCAGACCAGGGTCGGATCTCTTCTGTATATCACCAAAATCACCGGATTTCTGGTAAATGAATGGGACATTTTATTTTCATTAAATGGACATTAGAATGAATATCGAAAATTAAAAATGAAAGCGTCAAACCGGGTTGTATTATATAAACATGCATTAGGATGGATATTTAAAATCAACAAACAAATGATCTGAGGAAATACTAATCAAAACTTTAAATAAATAAGTACTTCTCCGCATGTTACCGGAAGCGTTTTTGATTTGAACACCCTATTAATCGCGTTCGGACTTATTGCATTTCGGACTTGCGCGGATGGCCTGTTGGTTTTCGAAATCGCCTCACATGGAGATGCATTGACGCGCACGAGCTTATCGTATCTGATCACCGCAGCTCATTTGAGCATTGGGCGGCCGCTTTGAAGAATGGTTGAGTGCGCGTGATATAACCGGTGGTCACTTGCGTCACAGAACGCTCTCGCTGTAGCATTTCGCATCTGGTGGTAGCTAATTAGGCAAGGGTATATCAGCTGCAGTTATCAACAGCACCTCAGGCCCTGGACGGCAGTGATAATATTATAGGGGGAGGGTTAATAGGAGGGCCCTGGGTGATCTTGAGCGAGCCTCCAAAGCCCTATATTATTATATGATTCCGGACGCTATAATATTATAGGGTCCACAGGGACTGTTGTGGAGGCGCAGGGTTCAGTCACACACACACACATATATATATATATATATAATTTTCGCTAAATTTAATCGCGTTCATCATATGTACATCATAGAATCGCTAAAAAGTCACATATGTAGCAGAAACCTAATTTCTGATTTCCACGGAGACTTTTTAGGACCTCCTTTGATGTCAAGTTACAAGATTCCAGGTCCAGCGGTGTCGATTTGTGCCCTGTTAACAGATGACAGCCTCTTCAGCTTCTATGAAGGTATCAAAACCAGAGAAAAAAAAATTGTAAACATTGAAAAATACAGGTGGCGCCGCAAGTTTGTAGGAACTGATGGAACACTCCATGATCAAAATTCATACAAAGAATCATGGTGATCAATGCAGTAGTTATTCAGATACTTGAGACCCATAGCTTTGAGAATATGGGTAACAGAGACAAAATATCAGGTTTCCACGGAGACTTTTCATGGACCTCCTTTGATGTCAAGTTACAAGATTCCAGGTCCAGCGGTTACGATGTGTGCCCTGTTTACAGATGACAGATTTTTTTTTGAAGGTATCCAAAATACAGAAAAAAAAAACTCGTAAAAATATTTAAAAAATAAGGGTGGCGCCACCAAGTTGCAGGAACTGATGAAACACTCCATGATCAATATTCATACAAAGAATCATGGAGATCAATGCAGTACTTATTCAGATACTTGAGTTTTTGGATCAAATTGTTGATAATTCTGGGGAGTACTTACGAGACCCATAGCTTGGAGAATATGGGTAACGGAGACCTAATTTCAGGTTTCCAAGGAAATTTTTCATGGACCTCCCATGATGTCAAGTTAGAAGGTTCCAGGTCCAGCGGATATGATTTGTGCCCTGTTAACGGACGGACGGACGGCCGGACAGACGACGGACAAAGGGTGATCGCTGTAGCTCAGGTGAGTTACAGTCAGCAGAGCTAAAAACCAAGCAGTATTTTGAACGCCTGACCAACATTCGGCAATTTCATTTCATATAAAGTGTTTATTTCGTACAGGGAAGGTATATTATGTGAATAAAAGTTTAATACTTAGGAAAGGAAAAAAAGGAGTTCTGTGTGGGATCACCCATCTGTATTAACTGACTTATAAAAAAGGCAATGAAACATGTTTAAATGTTGACAATGTCAGCTATGCCGTCTGTTCAATTCCTAGGTAAATGCTTCCCACAGCTTACTTCTCTACAGACACATTACTTGGCAACTAGTTCATCCAATCATAGTTACATTAGTTTTATATTTTCAGCCAAAAGTCCTACACTAAACTAGTCTAATCATATCTCCCTTTGTAAGATATAAAAAAAATAAACTATTAGAACTGTACATGGAAAATATCGTTTAAGATCTATATACACAATGAAAGAATTCCAGTCACTGATGACACAATATTTGTATGTGAATTGTAGGACAGTTTTAAACCTGTACATAATCCTTTTTGATAAGTACTAGCTATATACTTCACATTGTTATGCCTCATGTCCCAAGTCTGGCATCCATAAAAAGATGAAAATTGAAGAGTGAATTGGAGAGCTTTTTCACAATTTGTCGAAGCAAGTCCATGTAATCTGCTAAAATTTATTTACAATAGAGAAAAAACGCCCCGCTCTATGTATTTTACCTATGTCACCAAATATACCACTTGGTAATCATTTGAGGTTTTTGCCGGCAAGAAATATATCGTACTCTGGGATCTTTGACAATTTCTGTTTATCTTCATACATAAAGCTTTCTTATTGCACTCAATATTCCTCAGGGATTTTTTTAGACTGCCTGTAGACGGTGCTATGTAAGATCCATGTATACGTGGCAAAAGAATATCATAACTAAAACTGCATTCTTCATTATCTTACGTATTATCTGTGTTTTATTGCGTCTTTTTACCATTCGGGTTTGTAACAGTCACTTAATTTCAGCTGCCTTCTTCATTATTTCCGTCTCGGTTTTCTTCTCCCTTAGTTCCGTTTTTCCCCCGAGGATCCATCCTGTGTGATAATAACGTGCAGTAAAATATCGGTAAATATTGCAATGCAATGTTATCTAATTTTGTCTGTATAAAAAAAAATTAAGAGATATTGAAACATCACATGTTCTTCTTGTTGACAGTACAATGAGAGAAAATATGATGATATAAGGTATAGAGCGAAATGATACACAAGAATTAGGTACTGAGTTTTAACCAACAAAAGAATATGTTTACTTCAATCCAAATCTCAACAAATACAAGATTTTAACGGGCCGTTTGTTAGCATTGCATAATTCTAAACCACATGGCCCGAAAGTCCAAATAGCAGAATTGGTTGATTCCTTGCCAGACACCCAAGGCGTTGTTCCATCTGTTTTCTATATAAATATACAATTGTTTTTTAATGTGTTCTTGTGAAATCCACTTTAAAATTGCTTTTTAAAACTATAACATGTTTTCATTGCTCACATGTACTCAAAGGAATAAACACCAATTTGTAAAGCATCCCTATTTTTGACTGAATATAATGAATTGATTGAAAAATCTTACATTTTCCTTGATACTTCTTTTCCATTGGTCGTAAAGTACGGACATTTTACACTTCAAAATTTATCTTAACTTCAGACAAAAACTAAAGTGGTCTCTGGGGGCTGTTGGAAAAAAGATATAGTGCTAACATAAATTGAACATTTCTATTCATCGCAACTGATATATATATATATATATATATATATATATATATATATATATATATTATATCGAATATTCTAAAAAATATGATAAATCCAACACAACAGAAATATTTTTTATTGAAAAGCTAAAAAAAATGGTGATCAATTAATAATTTTAAAGAGGAGGGTGTTTTAAATAACTGAAAAGTAGACTTAAAGCGGCGAAAAGTTAATACCATCGAACCACCGGCCTCGGTATTTATTTAATGTCATTAGCCCATTAATAACCGTATATTGTTATATCATCGGCCTTGCGGTATTAAGAATTTGTCCTTGTCCATTTACATTATATCCATGTATTGATTAAGTTATATTCTTCTTACCATCGCATCGCTCATCCCAGAGCCGCCACAACAATCATCACCTCCGCACACACGTTGATCTTGCTCACTACTCTGCTATATCTTAGTTATGTTCCCAAAAACAAAAACAAAATAAGAAAACAAATATATATTATCGTTCCTTCTAATTAAAAGAAGAGTTTTATTAGCAAAGGAAAGAAGATTTGCTGTAATAAAATGATAGTCTATACATGTGTGGTTTGTTTCCTCCAGATAAAAATAAAAACCGTGGTAAAAATTAACAAGAATAATTATCGTTTTGTTGGAAAGTAAAATAGCATAATAACAGGAGAAGTAATTACGCATTAAAAAAATGGTATATTCCAGAGTTCGCTGACAAAATATTTTCTTACCTATGGATAGAAACGGTACATTATTCAGGAAACAAATCCAGACTTATAGCTATATAGGAATTATAAGTCGTCCCTGAGCTATTCTTTAATGAATGAAAACTCTCCAGTAATACCAAGCATATTATAATTTCTTTAGCATTAAAATAACTCCCTTAGGATACATTTGTCATCATTCCAGACCAAAATGGACACAGGGGAGATGCGCTGCAAAGATTTAGTGACACCGTCATTTATAATGTAGAAAATTAAAAAAAGAAGTGTAGCTAAAGATCACGAGCCGTGTCTATATAACTCGCATTAAAGACTTATTTTATTAGACGTCTCACCAAGATCCGTATCAGAATGATAACTTCCGTTGCAGGTTAAAAAAAATATTTATTTTACGTATATCCGCTTCATAACCATTCTGAGATACAGTTCTCCGGGCCATGACTAACACATACATGTTGCTGCGATCTACTGGTTGATCATGTAACAAGTTTTATATAAACTCAACCGCCGGATTTTCCCCGGTAGTTTTTCTCAGTTATGTATTTATTTGGAAATAAAATTATTTGTGTTAGTTGAAACAACGCAACTACTTTTATTGCTACATAAAAAATTAATTATTGCTTCACCCAGTTTTAATTCCCACTGAGGCCACTCTTCTTAATTTTAGACGTCTATAAATGTAAAATGTGTTAAAAGCCGTCAGTGATCTCGTTCAAACGATTTACTAACACTGTGTTTTCAATGCAAAATGTTTTGACCTCACTGTCAGGTAGAAGCAAATATTGTCAATTTCGAGCCCTGAATTATATAATTCATGTACATAGGATGGATCGAAAAAAACCGTCTCATACACAATGAGACCAAAAAAAAAGATGCTTCGTCGATGCTTCTGATATATATATATATATATATATATATATATATATATATATATATATATATATACAGTGGAACCCCGCCTTGCGACCACCCCACAATTGCGACCACCCCACAATTACGACCATTTTGCTTGGTCCCGATTTTTTTTAGTTTATTTATGTTTAAAAATGACTCAAAATTACGACCACCCCTGAATTCAGAATTACGACCAGATTTCCTGGCCCAAGCGCTAATGCGACCCCGCTAATGCGACCACCGCCGAGAAGTACTGAAACAACATTTGTCACGAGTCAATGGCTGCGTCTTGTCACAGGTGCCTTAACGAAAGATCAAAGCGGGTAACAAGGTTTCTTAACCCGAGTGTTAATCTGGTCCCGCATATCTTCCCGACTCGGTGTCTTCGCTTGGACTCGTTGAGGTGTAGGTTATAGATCAAAGAGGGTAAACATCGGCCTGATTAATTAATGAGCCGGTCTGGCCTGGGGTCAGATGCTAATTGCCCCTCAGTGATCACCTGTATTACAGCTACCCTAAGTGTGGGGTTGCGGGCTTAATATTTCAACTCATCACATATTGTTCGATCCTAATTGGTAAAATTAACGACCTAGTTAATCCTAAATGTGTTCATACCTTACTGACACTGAGTATTGAGCAGTCAGTAAAATGTATAAATAAAGCTTGCATGGGGGGAAAATCCCTCACATTAACTTGCCTTTTCTGATAGATCGTTGTCAGTTTATTTCTCTACTGGTTAAGTTTGCATTTAAATTGCTTGCTGTTAGGCAACCATGCCTCTGAAAGAGCTCTCCTTGGAGGATAAAGTGGCGTATTTCAAGGCGGCAATACCACGCGCAATCAGCACCAAATGGCTCAGCAGTTTAGCGTCGGGAAAACTCAAGTGCACGCAATATATACTCAAGCGGAAGGCTAAATATATGTCAGCCACGTATTATGTTCAATATGCATTCAGTAGGTTGTAATCGTATTGCCTTAGTGTTATTATTTGTTAATCATCAGTCACTACGTATGTGTACATGTATATTAATTTTTATTATGAATAAATATGTTCAGCTACACACAAAAAACATTCATAATAAGGTCCTCCGCTAAGTAAAATATTTTGTTATAATTCACATTAAAGATATGCAGTAGATAAACTCTGATACACATTAAATATCAGCGTGTTATATGCGACCACGGCAAGAGTTTCACAAATACGACCACCCCCAAATTACGACCACTTTGCTCAGTCCCCAGGGTGGTCGTAATTGTGGGGTTCCACTGTATATATATATATATATATATATATATATATATATATATACAGTGAGTGACTGCTGTTTTCGAAAATCCAATTGTTTGTGCACAACACAGGACTTGCCTACATGAAATACCAAATGACCATACCTTTATTTGAGGATCATGAGCCGTTGGATTTCACTTCATTATACCCGAATTGTTAAGAAATTCTAAAGTGAATAAACTACAGTAAAATAGTGTTACTGTATCTTTTTGCCGATTCAACTAACTGGCAGCTACTACTCTTGGTAAAATATACCCTAATACGTGACTAACTCCCAACTGAGGCTGATGGCATGAACAAGGGCCATTGATTCCCAACATATGGTATATGCATAGTCTAGATCCAAAACGAAGGTATAAACTAATTCAGAGAAAGGAAAATTGTGTAAAATAAAAAAAAAAATAATTCGGCCTAATATAAAGTAAGGGAAGTTGAACCATGCATGACGCTATCGCAATTTCTGTTTGGTTCCGCTAGGAGGATATCTGTTCATCTCCGTTCGTGTGTGTGTTTGTTTACAGCATAGCCCAAGCAGTCATAACCAGAATCTAATGAAACTGTACGGAAAAGCTAGGATAGCGTTAATGAAAAATGTTGGTATGGATCCGACACACGATCCAGATTCAGGGATGTCGTCAACGAATATTTACTAATGTGCAGTTACTTATGCACGAATAAACCTAGGAATAAGGAACGAATACATGAATGCTGGCAAAGTTTTAGGAAGATCTCACACAAGTGATCATGCGTATATTTATACAAAAAAAGGTTTATCTAAGTAACATTTATTCAGAGGTTGAGTGCAAGGGCCCATTCTTTGTAAGCTGTTTCCCTGCTCTTTCGCCCTCTGTCAGTGGCTCCTACACATACGGATACGCTATATGGGAACTAATTTACATTCATTGCAGCAAATGCTATCAACTCACCAGCAGTTAAGCTTCGGCAGTTCATCTACACAAACACACGCGCGCACCCACCTCAGGGCGTTGGCAATACGTCGCGGATTATCCCCAGAATGGGAACAGCAGGGCTGTTTAATTAAAAGATTTCAAGCTTTAAAGCACTATTTCTTATAAATGCACAAAGAACGTCTCTGCCAGTTTACCAAATATGGAGGCGAATCATACAGCAGGTGATCCTAACGTTACGGTGAGTGGTAATTACGATGCGGATACATTGTACATCATGGCACTGGTTTACCTGGCAATAATAGTGGTGGCAGCGTTTTTGGGTATCTTGCAGCATTTTCTAATTCTAATCCTTTATTGTCGGAAAAGCAAACTCGTATTAAAACATAGAAAATGGTTCATGGTCTTCTTGGCCGTAGCGGATGTGTTGATTACATTTGTGCCGTTTGCGTTTGCCCCTGTGCTAATCTACACAAACGTCGTTTCAGCCTGATTACAGTGGAAGCTTGGACGCTCTGAGCAATGGTTGTGGACCGCTTCATCAGTGTGGTTTTCCCAATGAAACCCCGACTGTGGTGACAAGCCAAAAGGGATATCCAATATGTGTTCAAACTGTTCAGCTCTGCGCCTAAGTTATTCTACCAAGCATCGCTAACGCCGGAATGTATATTTATGTACAGAAGAAAGTGACGGACGTGGTGTTAAGACGTCTTGGCCAAAAGAGTTGTCACAGTCATGAAGAAGACGCAGCAAGTACAATTGACCATTTACTAGCCGCAAAGAAATCCACAATGCTCTGCATGAACTCTGTACTCTTACTATCAGTCGGACCCTGTCTCATTGAGGTAACATTTGTGATGGGAGGGTGCAGGATCGGACCTTTCTCGCCATGATTATACACCCCTGGATACATACCATACGCCACAATGATATGTGCATGATATGTTGCTGCAGGAGATGCAGAAAACGGGTAGCCAATTTGAGTTATATTAAAGATTGAATCGGGGCTCTCAAAAGTAAAATAAATCGAAGTAAATGTTTTGGCGCGTTACATGAGAATTCGGAACGTCCCAATGGGAAATGATACATGTCAAATTTTGAACGGTTGTGTAAATTTTTTTTTTTTCATTTTGTCATTTTCGCAATCAGTATATGATAAGGTTTTTCTGTCTACATATTATTATTTGATTATAGTGTCAATACAGCCTTTGCACAATCAGCTGGTATCCGAGGTAGTCGGTAACGGCCAGTGAGCCAATTTTGATTCACTTGGTCGAACAGCCTGGAAGTCCGCGGGTCCGATAGGATGCTTTAACGTCATGGACCAAGCGTCTGAAAGAGAATTCGAGCGTCACAAACACTTAGTCCGGCTTTTCTTATAGCCCTGTTGAATACAACTGATTTAATGATACCACTCATCCTTGTCAGGCCATATTTTTTTTTTTTTAGGAGACTCTTAAAAAATTATATTGGATTATTGATTAGCGCTTTAATTATATATCCAAATCAATAATATCAATCAGTAGTGTGACATGAAATATGTTCAATAAAATCCATAGAGTTACGTATACGTAGCTACATAGAATAACATAGGATACAAAAGGAAACAAGAACGTTCACATTTTTTAGGACAATTTTGTCATCAATTTGTATTTGCAATCGGCAATATAAGTTTAAATAGTCCTATAATGTTCCATTTGGTTCGGGATTTTAATTAGAATTTTCCTATTAATGGGTTCCATGTAGTCGTACGCCACATATTTTCATAACCATACTATTTTGTTTATTTGGGAGCGCATGTGTCTGTGAGTGAGAGTGTGAGTGGATGAGAGAGAACGCACTAAAATATTTAGAATATATTGGTGCATATGTTGTACATATTTTGGGGGATCAGTTTTAACAAACTTACGTCACATTGACTTTGAAATTTTATTGTCAACCCTTAGCCTCTTAGATACACACAATCCACAAAGCTTATCATTTACCTAGTCTGAACCAACATATATACCTGTGAAATTACAAATTACAAATAAAAACCTTGTATGTAACTAAGATACCACGCTCGCTGAAAACGTCCGGTACGAGCGTGGCCTCTGACCTCTAAAAATTTCCAGTCACATGACTACAGTTATTGTTTATTTTCCTAACTTCCAACATACCACTTACTGCTTGAAACTTGACAGAGGATTAGCCTTTGTTAGTGTACTTGTTCATGGCTATAGCATGTAATGTATATTGACTTTCTCAGTTTTATATGCCCGCACAACCCTACATGGAGCGGGCAAGGGCGATTACAGCTAATAGTGGGATAGAAAATTGTAGATGGCTGTAATTTAGATTCAGATAGATACAGATTGGTCATTATGAGATTATGACACTTTGCTATTCCGGGACAAAAGTGTTTAATTTTGGCAACCTGCCCAATTTGTCTGCTTGGATCGTTGTCCTGTCAGCATAATAACTTTCATCATCATAACTGTCACATGCATACAAGCTCGGAGGAGGTTCTGTGATCACCAGCGTTTGTGCATATGTTTGTCCGTGTTCATGCTGGTTACTTCTCTGAGTTTTAATCATGTAGCATTTAAAAAGTGGGCATTTTGGAATCAGTTCATCTTTGGGCAAACTACATACTTTCTGGCTGTAAGGTTTGCTTGCCTTCCAGTTTCAACTGTAAAATGGTATGACTTGTCTCATACAAATTTTTCCGATCGATTTTGTACAAGTTAATTAAAAACTATCGAACATAATTCATGGACGAAACAACAATTGTTCATATATGTTCCCTGGAGAATATATGATAATGGTAATATATAAAAAACGTAATATGTAACAACCTTATTGTGATTAGATCTTATATTTATGTGACTTTACATTCTTTGAACGAGGTGTCTATGTTAAATAAAAATTTTCACCTTGCTTCCTATATCTTGAGGTCTTTCAGGTAGACTAAGAAAAGTCCCCTCGTGCCTTCCCCACAGAGCATGCTACCTTCAGTGAAGGGTTATTAGAGCATTGGGGAAGCAACAAAATTCCGATACGAAGCAGAGTACTGTTTAATATTGGGAATCTTTGTGCATTTTTCATTTGAAAGTAGGCCTGATGCTGAACGGTGTAATATCGCAATATCTTGGGTACTACACGCGTCGTGCAGAAAATGATTCGCATCAATCAATAATGTAATAATCGAGTAAGCACTTGGAGAAGTCATAAATGCAAGTCACACTTTATAAAGCCAAGATACCACTTTTGTGTTATTGACGCCGAATCGCCGCGATGTATAAATCGTGGGGATTCGTGGCCGTTGGGCTTGTCGAGTGAAAAGAAAATTCATTGCGAGGACGATGGTGTACCGGGGAGGTATTATATACTCGACAAATAAAGACTTCTCTTAAAAAGAAGGCTGAACAGAGGGTGATTTATAAATCACTGTCACTGATTTATAAACAGAAAAACACTTAAAAAGATTTAAAATAAGATTTAAAAAAAACTCACTTTCTTTTATAGAGATAAACATTAGAAATTCAAGCATTTAACCATGTCGTTTATAACTATCCAGAAATAAAGAGCCAGTAATATAATAATAATAAAATAAGACTTCCCTTAAATTTTAAAAAGTGTTACATACTTTGAAAAGGCCAATGATTATCCTATTAACTGGAATTATATACTAATCACCCGCACGTTGTATAGCTCGTAGATTAAATTACCTTCCCACTTTTTTTAGTTGAAACTTTATTTTAATAGGGCTCAACGAAGTCTGATCTCTGGCATGTGTACGCTTGGACGTATTATAAAATGATAGTTTCTGTTTATATAGTTATATGTACACATTTGTAGTCTGTGAAGCATGTTACATGAAAACGTCCTTAACGGTAATACGAAGTTGTAGCTATTTGTTTTGTTATTATATGGACAGTTAACAATTGTTTATTTTACCCTTTTGATTTTATTTATCACTTCAACAGTATATTCTCCTAAGAAATTTTTTGGGGGATATATACATCCCTTATCCCAGTCCGCAAAATTCTTTTAATGCCTACATCTTTATTCATAGGAAAATACATATCATACACATGACTTTAATTGTATTTAACTGAACGATTTGTTTATATAAATATATATTACATTGTTGGCCGGTTTATCACAATATTAGCACGTTGAATTATTGAACTGAATTATGGGGTGTTATAATTGCAATACCGACTGATATTACAATATTGGTTCGAAGAACTTATCAGTAAATATTTGTCTGGATGCGTACCTGAATATTTAAAACTGCCTTTATTCACAATCCAGTGCTATGTATGTTTTTGGGACATGCACAGTTAAACATTATATATGCCAAAGCAATCGTTTCATGTCCTTTTATTCTGAATCCCTTAATGTATAGAAGGAATATCGATCACTTTAAACAATCATAAATGTTTTAGGGTACTTGTTTGTTTAAATGTATGGTGAGATAGTTCATTACAAAATATTTGTATGTTCTTCTTTGTTCCAGTAGATGATTATTTGCCTACTAGCGTAGGATTTACATAAATTTATTGTATTATACAATAGCCATATAATATAACTTAAATAAATGTTTTTTATATGTATTGTCTCACACGTGAATGCTATTGGACCTCTGCCCCTAATAACATATCCTTGTAAAACCTACGTTAATGCATGATTGCATGCTTAAGAAGGTGAACTTCAGGTGAGTCGCATAAACCAAGCGCTGTTTTCAAACGCGCATAACCTTATACTGGGACTGTGGGGCAGGTTTGCGCACCTACAATCCTGGTCTCATGATAATACGAGACTATATTTATCGACAAGGTATAGAGTGGAATTCCCCATTCGTTTTTAGCTCAGCTGACTGAAAGTCATCTGAGCTATAGCGATCACTCTTTGTCCGTCGTCCGTCTGTCCGTCTGTCCGTCCGTTAAATAGACCCAAATCGTAATCGCTGGACCTAGAATCTTGTAACTTTGGATTCTGAGAGGTCGATGAAAAATATCCTTGGAAACTAGAAATTAGGTCTCTGTTACCCATATCCTTCGAGCTATGGGGCCTCAACTACCCCCAAGAATAGTCAAAAATTCCATACAAAAACTTCAATATATCATTAACTACATCACTGATGGTCATGATTTTTGGCATACATATTGATCATGAGATGTTCCATCAGTTCCTGCAGACTGGTGGCGCCACCTGCATTTTAAATTTTTTTTCGAATTTTTTTTTCTCTATTTTTGAGACCTATAAAAATGTGAACATCTGTTAACAGGGCACAAATCGTAAAGACTAGACAAAGAATGTTCATTCTTGACACACTGAAAGACCTATGAAAAGTCTCCATAGAAACCAGAAATTAGGTCTCTGTTACCCATATTCTTTTAGCTATGGGGCCCCAAAGTACCCCCCAGAATAGTCAAAAATTTCATACAAAAACTTCAATATCTCATTAACTACATCACTGATGGTCATGATTTTTTGGCATACATATTGATCATGAGATGTTTCATCAGTTTCTGCAGACTGGTGGCGCCGCCTGTATTTTTCGATTTTTTACGAATTGTTTTCTCTATTTTTGAGACCTTTAAAAATGTGAACATCTGTTAACACGGCACAAATCGTAAAGACTGGACCTAGAATCTTCATTCTTGACACAGTGAGAGACCTATGAAAAGTCTCCATGGAAACCTGAAATAAGGTATCTGTTACCCATATCATTTGAGCTGTAGGACTCTCAATTACCCCCCCCCCCCCAGAATAATGGAAAATTTGATAAAGACAAACTGCAACATCTCAATAACTACAACACTGATGGTCATGATTTTTGGCATACATATTGATCAAGAGGTGTTCCATTAGTTCCGGCAGAATGGTGGCGCCACCTGTATTTTTTTTTTTAAGTTTTCACAATTTTTTTTTTCTTTTTTTGAAAACTATAAAGATGTAGTTATCTGTCAGCGGGGCACAAATCGTAACGACTGGACCTAGAATCTTCATTCTTGACACACCAGGAGATCCATGGAAAGTCTCCATGGAAACCGAAAAGTATGTCTCTATTACCTATATCCTTTGTGCTATGGCACTCCAAGGTACAGCTCAGAATAATGGAAAATTTGATACAAAAGCTGAAGTATCTAAACAACTAATGCAGAGATCACCATGATCTTATGCATAGATATTGATTATGGAGTGTTTCATCTGTTCCTGCAGTCTGGTGGTGCCACCTATATTTTATTCAATTTATCGATTTTTTTTTCTCTATTTTTTTAGACCTTTAGGATACTGTCGTCTGTTAACGTGGCACAAATTGTAACAACTGGACCTAGAATCTTCATTCTTGACACACAGGAAGACCCATGAAAAGTCACCATGGAAACCTGAAATTAGGTCTCTGTTACCCATATCCTTTAAGCTGTATGGCTCTAAAATACCCCCTAGAATAATGAAAAATTTGTAACAAATCGTAACAACTGGACCTAGAATCTTCATTCTTGCCATACAAGGAGGCCCATGAAAAGAGTCTGTGGAAACCTAAAATTAGGTCTCTGTTTCCCTTATCCTTCAAGCTATAGGACTCCGAGGTATTCCTCAGAATAATGGAAAATTTGATACAAAAGCTGAAGTATCTGAACAACTAATGCAGAGATCACCATGATTTTATGCATAGATATTGATTATGGAGTGTTTCATCTGTTTCTGCAGTCTGGTGGTGCCACCTATATTTTATTCAATTTATCGATTTTTTACTCTATTTTTTAGACCTTTAAGTATGCTGTCATCTGTTAACGTGACACAAATCGTAACAACTAGACCTAGAATCTTCATTCTTGACACACAGGAAGACCCATGAAAAGTCACCATGGAAACCTGAAATTAGGTCTCTGTTACCCATATCCTTTAAGCTGTATGGCTCTAAAATACCCCCAAGAATAATGAAAAATTCGTAACAAATCGTAACAACTGGACCTAGAATCTTCATTCTTGCCATACAAGGAGGCCCATGAAAAGTGTCTGTGGAAACCTGAAATTAGGTCTCTGTTTCCCTTATCCTTCAAGCTATAGGACTCCGAGGTATCCCTAATAATAAGCGAAAATTTGATACAAAAGCTGAAGTATCTGAACAACTAATGCAGAGATCACCAGAATTTAATGCATGGATATTGATCATGGAGTGTTTCATCTGTTTCTGCAGTCTGGTGGTGCCACCTATATTTTATTCAATTTATCGATTTTTTTCTCTATTTTTTTTAGACCTTTAAGGATGCTGTCATCTGTTAACGTGGCACAAATTGTAACAACTAGACCTAGAATCTTCATTCTTGACACACAGAAAGACCCATGAAAGGTCTCCATGGAAACCTGAAATTAGGTCTCTCTTTTTCTTATCCTTCAAGCTATAGGATTCCGAAGTATCTCTCAGAATAATGGAAAATTTGATACAAAAGCTGAAGTATCTGAACAACTAATGCAGAGATCATCCGTGATTTTATGCATGGATATTGATTATGGAGTGTTTCATCTGTTTCTGCAGTCTGGTGGTGCCACCTATCTTATTTAATTTATCGATTTTTTTCTCTATTTTTTAGACCTTTAAGTATGCTGTCATCTGTTAACGTCGCACAAATTGTAACAACTGGACCTAGAATCTTCATTCTTGTCATGCAAGAAGGCCCATGGAAATTGCCTGTGGAAACTTGAAATTGGGTCTCTGTTACCCATATCATTCAAGTTATAGAACTCTGAATTATCCCTCAGAGTAATGAAAAATTTGATACAAACGCTTAAGTATCTGAACAACTAATGCAGAGACTAGCATGGCATGATTCTTTGCATGGATATTGACCAATAAGTGATTTTATTAGTTTCTGCAGACTGGTATTTTTGTATCCGCCAAAACGAAGTTTTGCGGATACCATGTTTTCGACGGGGTTCCGCCGCCGCCTCCGCCGCCGCCGCCGCGTTCGTTTCCGGAGAACTCGTCTGAGACTACTGCACCGATTTTTCCGAAACTTACACCAATTATCATGTCACATGTGAACTGGTGCCTAACCAATTTGCGTTGACCTCTGACCTTTCCTCTCTGCCCAGTGTCCATTTGTGCGTCTGTTTCCACACATTAACCCTCATATCTTGGGGACCGTTTGACCGATCAGGAATTTTTCTTTATACAAATGTAGCCCTTGGATAGCTTTATAACATACACAAAAATGGTGGCGCCACCTGCAACCATGTTTGCACAGTGTCCATCTGTTCATCTGCCTTGGGTTAAAATCACTCATATCCCTGCAGTGAATTGACTAGTTCCCCTGAAATTTGGCATGTGTATACATCCTGGATAGCTTTCTTGATTTTTGACAGGTGGCGCCACCTACATTAACGTTCACGCTGCAGACATCTAAGCTCATATCTCGGGAACCGTTTGACCGATCAGGACAAAATTTTGCATGTGTATAGATCTCACAAAGCAACCATTTTTGCAAAGCGTCTGTCTGTTTCTCTGCCGTGAGCTAAAATCACTCATACACATGTAGTGGTTTGACTTTTCTTTGAAATTTCGCATATGTATACCACTTGGACAGTTTACTGGATTTGTGGTAGGTGGCACACCTACATACACATTTAGGCTGCAGACATCCATGCTAATATGCAACACATCTTACTCTATTTCCCCTTGCCACTCAATCCATGCCTCATTTCACCTATTCCACTCTGATTTAGGCGGATACACGTAGTCGCTTGTTGACTACCCGTATTCTGGTTTTTAAAGTTTACGCGTTTTTTTCCTCCATTTTTAGATCGATAAATACAAACACAATCTTGGCCTGTTTATTAATCTGTTTGATGCTTCAGTTGAATGGGTATAAACTACCATTCTGATGATAACATTTTCTTTTGCTAATCTCTTCCCTGTCAGCTGAGCGTCATGACCCATGGGTCACTTGTAAAGTGTGAACCAGCGATAACATGATTGTTGCCACAGTGTCACAAACAGACTGTCACAAGGGCCAAGTCAGGGTACCGGAAATTGTAGATTGTTCCTACTTTGCATTGTTATGTGGATTATTTGAGTTAATTGGAAGACATACTTTATTGTATATTATCCATAAGAATTTTTAAAAGAAAAATACAAACAAATGTAAGGATAAAAAGCTTTCATTGATCTAACCCAATTCAAAAAGGAAAACAAGGCTTTAAGTTTTGAATTAATCCTCACTTTTTTTAATTACAGTACACAAAAAATTCATCAACATTCAATATCAAGCTCGATTTAGACATTATTTCGATCGTATAATAGTTAAGTTATATAGAAATATATATATATATATATATATATATATATATATATATATATAAAACAAAGATATTTTTACCAGGATGCCAATTCAGCATAGTATGCACATAAATAATAGGGTCCTGGGTAGAGTGAAATTTCAGTTGTATACAAATATGATATAACAATACACATTATACTATAAAAATACACAATATAAAAGGCAAATATACAACACTCATAAAAAAAGTCAAAGTGGACTCGACTCGAACTCACCATGGGGCAGTGCAAACGCCATGTCCCTCAACACTGCAAAGCAGTGAGAGAGCAAATACCTGAACAGGTAAGTCTGTGTGTTATAACGCTCTGCCTTGACTGAAGGCCATAGAGCACCTTACACCGGAGGGTAACTCTACCTTCTCTTTCTCTCTCTCTCTCTGTCTCTCTCTCTCTCCTTATATATACATACATATATATATATATATATATATATATATATATATATATATATTTAACTCTGATGATCATCACAATGAATACAACTCATAGGTCTCTGCCGGTACCAGAATGATAAAATGATTTAGTCTATATGTACTATGCACATAGATCCAAGAATATAATTATAGTCGCTGAAGCCAGGTTAATTCATTTATATGTTTATAAAGCATATGATATACGCTCATTGATTACTGCGATCACGCTATGTGGAATATTAATATCATGTTACCCAGTATTTACATTGAACTATTTGCTTACTAGGCCGTTTGTACTCGTGTTAGCATATCTGTTCTCGTATCTATCTAATTCTTACTCTATTCTGCATTATCCCCTGCCTCATTTCTGTCTTCTTGGTGTTGAACTTCGTGTGCGCCTGGCATAAAATCGTTCTCAGCAACTTCTACATCCTGTAAAATTCGAAGAAGAGTGCAACATTTAGTATTTAAAGCCCCGTTCCCACTTTCACGAATTTGACGCCGAATCGCCACGAACTTACATCATTAAAATTCGTAGGGACGTCGTGGGAGTGTCGTAGATGATGTCTTGAACATTCGGTAATTTCGTAGCGAGGTCTTGAGCACTCAGAATTATTGGCGCTATTTTTGAAATGTTCAAAAATTAAGCTTTGTCGTCACAAGTCGTAGCTAAGTCGTAACAGTTTCTTGGTAAGTCGTATGAGAGTCTTCATCATTCTCGTAAATTCGTGATGAAAAACAATGCCACGAATGCTCACGAAGGACATTGACATCGACACGACTTCAACACGACTACAATAGGACTACCGCAAGAATCGTTCATAAAGCCCCTTCCTACTTCCACGAATTTGGTGACGAATCATCAAGAACTGACATCATAATGTAACGGAAAATTTTATTTTCTTAGTGATTTTTAACTTCTTACAAACCAATGAGGAATAAGGTTTAGAAGTAAGAACACTGTGTAGATTTGTCAATTTTTTTAAAGAAGATTTATATTGTGGTTATTGGTTCCAACTAAATTTGAACTAAAATACTTTGAAGAAGCTGAATCAAATTACGTGTCCTTTGTTATTTGTTACATTTGTAAACAAACAAGGGAGTTTGCAGTGAGTAAACCATGTAGATTCGTAAATTTGTTTAAAGAATTTTTTATCGTGGATATTGGTTGACAAAATAAATGTGAACCAAAACAGTTTAAAGAAGTTGAACATATTATACAGTTTCGTCATACTTAAACATATGGTCAATATAATAAATTATGAATTTCCTATTTTACTATGGGAGAATAAACTGAGCCTAACATAAATTTATATTAACAGAATCCTATATCATATTGAAAGCTGAATCAATAAGATATTTTAACCAATATTTTGAGAATACATATATTTTACATCCTATTAAGACGGTCGTCTACTTGGGCTTAAAGAAGTTAACGTCGTATTTGCCACCACATAAAGAAGTCGTAATTGTCTAATTACTTAAATCAAATGAGACATATATTATTAGTGTTTTAAACTGGATAACTTTTGTCAAATTAAAATATCTGGAGAAGCTGAGTAAAGTGTTGTTATGGTGTCCTTTTACTTATATCGTCTTCTTTGTGACATTACAATAGCTATATATCACATATATAGCTATGTAACAATCCGTAGCAAAATTGAATGATCGTAGGAGTATCGTCCACAAGTCGCAGATCAATCGTGGAAATATCGTACCAGTATCTAAGACGTCGTCACGGAGCCGTGAACATTCTTAAAAGTGTCGTGTCATATCGTGCTGGCTTCGTGTCACTGTCGTAGCCAATCGTACTGGCATCGTACTCCTTTCGTACAATATCGTGGTCGTGGTGGAATTTTTATCACTCGACAGGCCGATTGGCCACGAATCGCCACGAATTCAACATCGTGGCGATTTGGCGTCAAATTCGTGAAAGTGGCAACGGGGCTTTAATCTCTTATGGTACATTCTTATGAATATTTTTCTTTAATAGCAAAAGACACGGGATATGAATGTATTATATTGTAATGAGCAGGAGCTCTTTGTATATCAGGTTTCACTTAGGAGAGATTTTGTTTTCCCAAAGAAGGAGTTGGTTTATCTCTACCACGCCTTAGCCTTGTTTTCTTAAGTTCACATATTGTTCATTATTTGTTGATGAATCAATAGGTTTATTATTGATATATGACAAAGGCACTTCGCTAGTATTACTGGGAGACTGATACATTATGCGGAGCCGGTCTAGTCTGTTCTGTTTCTTTTTTTCTGCGATTTTCAAAAAATACTACGAGTATAAAATTCTTTATATCATTTTTGTTTATAACTCAAACGAATATAATTTTTTGGCTATAAATCGAATATCCGCAAGCATTTAGCATATATTTAATTTACTGCTAAAAAACTTGCATTTCTCGAACAGCGCCAAAAAGCTTATTTTTTTCGGTTCATATATGAATTTTATTTTAATTTTTTTTATTGTTATGTTGTCAAGACGTATGATTCAGTTAGCATGTCAGGTTCAGGGGGTATGTGTCGGGATAAGCTCAGTTTAAGCATAGTTTATGTAGTTTATATAGAGTCATTTGATAATAGTGGCGACGTGTATGTTGTTATAACTGGGTTTAAAGTAAAGACCAGGAACAAAGTCTATCGGATAAAATATACATGCATGAGGAGAAACAATCAACTACCTATATTCAATTCAATTTTTCGGTAATAACAATAAATATAAGAGGCTTTGGTAAAAGTAAGAAAAGAAATCAAATATACAATTGGTTATCAAATGAAAAAAATGCCAATAGTATTTTATTTTTGCAGGAAACACACAGTACAGAAAATGTGGAAACGCAATGGAGGAAAGAATGGCCAGGAGCTATTTTCTTTTCTCACGGCACCAATTTAGCGAGAGGGGTCATGATTCCTGTCGGGATAAATATTGACTTGGAGGCGATTACTAAATATACCGATACAAATGGCCGATATATTTTAATAAAAGCAGTGATAAATGGAAAAAAATATCTTTTTTTTAAACACGTACGCTCCAAATAGTGAGACCGAACAAATTATTTTTTTTAATAAAATCTCGAGTATACTAGAAATACTTACTCTTGATCCGGACACTAATATAATATGGGGAGGAGATTTTAACCTATGTTTAAGTCATATTGATGCAGACGAAGCTAATTTTAAGTCAAAACCTAAATCAGTAAACCTATTAAAATCTATTTTTTCTGAATATAGATTAATCGATCTTTGGAGAATAAGACACCCAGGAATGTCACAGTATACATGGAGGTCAAAAACGCCTATAAGACAACGTAGACTGGATTATCTCTTTGTTGGAGCTGAGCTAAATGCACATATAAACAATATTTCGATAAAACCAGTAATCTTAACTGACCATTCGGCCGTCATCTGCTCGGTAGGTTCAGTGTCGAGCCAAACCCACGGTCCTTCCTATTGGAAACTAAATGTTTCATTACTGAATGACCCAGATTATATATTACTAATAAAAAACAATGTAAAGCACCTGAGGACAAAGCAAAAGAAATATTTAAACGATCAGCAATGGTGGGAATATTTAAAATTCAAAAATTAGAGAAATTTCTATTAAATATTCCAAGGAAAAAAAGAGGAAAGAAAGATCGGATATCATTTATCTGGAAGAGAAATTAGCGGGAGCCGAAAACAATCTAAATAGAAATGACCAGTCTAGCCAAAGTTTATATGATATATCTAAACAAAAACTTGAAGAATATTATGCACGTGTCACAGACGGACAAATTATTAGATCAAGAGTCTAATGGTTTGAAGAAGGAGAACGTTGTACTAAATATTTCTTCAATTTAGAAAAAAAGAAACAAAAATAAATCAATTATAAAGAAATTAATTGCAAAGGGAAAAGAGTTAAGCTCACCGAAAGAAATTATGGATGAGATCAAATCCTTTTATCAAACGAAATATTCACGGACGACTTACATAAGTGATTAAGATTGCTCAAATTTGTCCAAACTAAAGATTCTGACATAATCAGATACGGAGGCTCGTATTTGCGATGCCGCAATTAATAAAAAGGATATACTAGAAGCGTTAAAAGAAATGAAAAGTAATAAAACACCAGGAAACGATGGTCTACGTAAAGAATTCTATATAACCTTTTTGATCTTCTGGTTGATGACTTATTATCCTGTTTGAACAGCAGTACTTCTAACGGATCATTAACAGCCAGTCAAAGACAAGCTGTAATAAAACTCATAGAAAAAAAAGGGAAAAGATGACAGATATTTGTCGTCATGGAGACCAATAAGTTTGGTTAATGTCGATGTTAAAATTGAAAGTAAAATATTAGTTAAGAGATTACAGAATATTTTACCAGAACTAATTGGCGAGGAACAGACTGCATTTATAAAAAACAGGAAAATATCAGATACCTCTCATCTTATAAATGATATATTAGATTACTCTTTGAATTTTAGGTATAATGCAATATGTGAGCCGTTGATTTTGCAGCGGCTTTCGATTTGATTGATTATGTGTTTCTATATACCACCCTTAAAAGTTTTGGATTTGGTGATGGTTTTCTCACCTGGATACGAATATTACACACAAATTTGGAAAGCTGTGTCATAATAATGGATATACAACGGGTTATTTTAACATAGAAAGAGGAACCCGTCAGGGAGACCCTTTAGCTCCAAACCTTTTCTTGCTTGTTATTGAAGTCCTGGCCATAGCGGTTCGTCAATCAGATAAGGTGAGGGGAATTCGTATTAAAAACTGCGAAATTAAATTGAGTTTATTTGCTGATGATACCACTTTTTTTCTGAAAGACCTTGATTCCATGAGTGCTGCTCTTGAATTATTGGAGGAGTTCGGCAATGTGTCCTCAGTTAAAGTAAATTATGAGAAAAGTGAGTATGCACACATTGGCAGCAGACAGACCAAACAAAATAAAACCATTGGTATTAAATATGTGGATCTATATAATGAGGCAATAAAAATACTTGGAATATATTATACATATAACGAGAAATTGTCATATGGATTAAATCTTGAAAGTGTGTATGAGAAGATGAAAACGGTTTTAAACTCCTGGAGAAAGAGAGCCCTAACAATTTTTGGAAGAAACACACTGTTAAATCAGTGGGTATAACCAAGATTTTGTACGTTCTTAATATTATAGAGCCACCAAAAGAATTCATTAAAAAAATCAAAAGTTGCATCGTTGAATTTATATGGTATGGAAGAAAACCAAAAATTAAATACGAAGTATTAATCAGTGATATAGAAAGTGGAGGTTTAAAATTACCTGATATAGAAACAATATTAGATAGTCAGAGAATTATGTGGATTTGCAGATTAAAGAATTTAACAAACACAAATTTTGCTTGAATCCCAAACTTGTATTTCAGAAATATCAGGGGCATAGATAAGATTGGTGCAAATTTCGATCCGGGATTAATTGAAGGAAAAATGACAAAATTTTATTACCATTGTTTGAAGTCATGGGCTTATTTTACTTCAAAAAGCCCAAAAGGAGTTGAAGATATATGTTTACAGCAGCTATGGAACAATAAATATATTCAGGTTGGGGGTAAGACGGTTTATAATAAGTTTCTGAATGACCTTGGTATCAAATGTATATTCCAATTGTTTAAAAAAATGGGACTAGACGACGATTAACAGATATTTTACCGCCTGGCTCAAAATATTACAATAAATGTTATATTCACTATCTTTCTATTATGCATGCGATACCGACGGAATGGAAATGTGTGATAAAGAATAACAAAATACCAGACAAAGCGGATGAAATTGATGTTATGGGAAGTTTTCTTTCCTTAGAAGAAGTGGTTTTAGATGCCAGAAATTTGAATTTTAAATGGCTGTATGGAAAACTGTGCGAAAAAAAGGTGTGTGATCCACCAAATAAAGAAAACTATGTAGAAAGTAAAGTAGAAACTATGTTGAACCAAAACACCACGTGGAAACAAGCAGTAAATCATATTAATTCTGTCTCCCTTGATATATATTTAAGGCAATTCCACTACAGGATTCTTCATAACATTTTATCGGTAAACAAAAAATTGTATAAAAAGAAAATAATAGACACAAATAAATGCTCGTATTGTTCAAATGAAGAAGAAAGTATTACACATATATTTTGTGAATGCACTGTGAGTCTTTCGTTCTATAATCAGATAACTGAATGGGCTGTAGATACTGGAGTTGTGATGCCAGATATGTGCAAGTCGTTAATTTATACAGGTTGTGCAGAACATTATGAGAATAAAAGCCTTATTGACACGTTGCTATTAATCTATAAGTGTGTAATATTCAACTATCAAAATAACATGAACACTCCAACCTTACAATTTTTTCAGAAGCATGTGCAAAAAATGGAACTGTTTGAGCGTAAGGTGTCAGAGAACAATAATGTTATGCAAAATTATCTGTTTAAATGGAACAAAATCCTTTTAAACCAAATCACTTGAATACCTTCCAACTGCTTAATGTTCAAGGTTTAATTACCCAGTTTTGTTTTATTGTGTTCATATTTGCTGGAAATATGTTAGCATCCGGTTGAAGTTGAGTTGCATATTCTATTATCTTCTTAGACATTAAGGTTTAATGTTAATTTTTTCTAAATATATAGTGAATGTGAATTGGGAGTTTATTCTATTACATGTCACTGATATCATAATACGCGCCGAACACTGCATGTATGACTTTTTGTAACATTATATATTCATTAGTTCATGTGATGTCGATGATGAAAAGAAAATCATTGAAAAAAAGAGAAAATATTCTGAGGCATCAAAAGAAGAGAAAAGAAAAAAAAAAGTTCACATATTGATAAATACCATGATGTATACCCTCACGGTCACTACTTTGCCTACACAGGAGTTTGTTTTCTTACGGTCACTATTCATCCACAATGTGGTCTCATGTATGACTTATATACCTTGATGGACAATGGGATTTATTTTCTAACTTTGAAACATCCCCGACAAAACTTTACAAATTTACTTATTCACATGAACTTCATGCAGGGACAGTAGCCAGAATTCTCTTTCCCGTATTGTGTTTATTTTTTCCATTGTCACGTATTGACTCATTCAAAAGCTGCCTAACTTTACCCAAGAACTGACCAATTTCCTTTTTGTCGCATCGTATTAGTTCATATTAATAACTATGCTGATGCAGCAACAATTGTATTATAAACTTACGTTTTGCGCGCTTTGTCCTCCCGGATTATTGTTACCCTCATCAACTTGAAAAGGCTTCGCACCTGCCACTTTCTAAATAGACAAAATCAATTTGAATAATCACCGAGAGTAAACCGGTGATCTTATCATTTTGCCCTGAATCGGCCAAAAAATCGAATCCAATGATCTTCTTTTGTTTAATTTACCAGATTTTTTTTCTTTTCAATGCGTCATTAAGAACAAAACACAATCTAATACACAATCTACAAAAGAAAAATTCTAAAATACTCACCTTCAGTTGCATAAGAGTTTCTTTGGCCTGTAAATTACATTCAAACATAAAAATGTAATTTGTCTCACAGGAAACATGCGGCGACATTTTCAAAAGTTAACTATTATGTCTAGACGACGAGATAAAGCTTAGATTATCCCTTTGCCTGTTTAAAAAAAAAATCCGCACACCCTGCAATTAAATCACATTCTTTACATATGGCGATCTTTTTCCCTTCAATCGAAGTAACACCTTCATTCCAGGAACTACCCTTAAAAACAAATGATTCCGAATATTGAAAGGAGTTTCCGGTAAAAACCCAAAGTTATTTTAGATACAGTAGATGTCCACACGGCAAAAATCATGTAAATAAACATCACATATCAATATTTTACTAAGTAGTGTTTCATAGGCATCATCATTTCTATCATGTTATTTCTAGTTTACGAGAACTGCCGAGAAAACTGAACAAATGTTTACTTACAGCTTCGTCAGTTCCAGACTGGGTGTAACTTTTATGCTTTTCATCCCCACTGTTTGTAGCTGTTAATGTGTGGTCAATCTGTCAATAAACATTGATAAACTGTACCGCACCTGCATTTACTCTGATCATCACGTGTAATCCTAGCATAATTTCGTGCCTGTCAGCACCTCGTGTATATTCTACATATATTTGTACATACATGCACATACATTTCAGGTCTGTGCACGTCATCTAACATTTGTTATCTAAGACATACGACAGTGTGTATACACGTTATTTAGAATCTCAGGTTGGTTACCTCATCAGGAAAGATGAAGACGTCACGCTTTTCCGTTTCCTTCTCATTAGTTCCGCAAGTTAGTTTGAACTCTAAAGGTTCATTTTGCCATTCAGTTGCGTTAGTACTTATGAATGCCACGTCAGTTAATACGGCCAAGGGTGCTTCTTGCAGGTCATCTCTAACTTTCCCGGTTGTCTTCTTGTACTTGAACGATAAGAATGAGTAAAGTGGTATAAAGTGCCACTTTTCCTTCTTGTTTTATGATTTGCTAAAATCTCTCATTTGTATTATAGGTCTCAGTGGTTTATGTGTATTTTAAGTACATATCTTACAGGTATAGTTTCATTCGAAACATAATATTTGTGTCTATTTACTTCTAGTTCAGACAAAGAATTCAGCCATTGAACGAAAATAGTTTATTTAAATTTACTTCAGTTGGACAAATTAACCTTAAAACGTCCACAATCATACTTGCTTCTAGTTCAGTTCCTTGCTCCTTCCAACTTCCATTCTGAGATAATATGATTCGAATGAAAAGTTCGCATTCGGCATCAGGTGATTTTGTTAGAATATTTCTGTCCATTCTCTTTCCATTCCCATACGTCTCTTCCAGTTTCTTCAAAATGTACAAAATAAAAAAGTAACATCATGTAACACACATTAGGTTATTACCTCAATTCTTTATATCATCAGTAACACTTGTTCAAAAACGCAATAGTCAGATGTTATATATAAGTTAGATGACATGTAACTTTGGGTTATAAAGAAAAAAGAGATGATTATGATTCCAATGGCCTGTAATGTTATGGTTTACTTTCCTAATATGGTGCCTTTAAAAGCGTGCAAATAATTTGTTCGTTTTTATTTCGAAACATTGGTCTTTATTATAGAGCGACTGAATTGCAAGGATGTAACGGTATGTGATTCCCAAAGCAGACGGGTGAATTAAATGTTTCTCTTTTTTAAGGCAAGGTCTATGGAATGAGGATGATGTCATCCATACCACTTGAATGAAAAAAATCCTCAACGGTGTTTGATAACATTTTCTCAATAGCTTTCGAATGATACCAGGAACAATTGATTTATTTTTGGGGGCGGCCCATGCGTTAATAACCCCGGATAATTTCTAGTTATATAAGGGGGGGGGGGTCCAAAGCATATTTGTTCACACAGGTGGCCATATGGCCATATTTGGAACCCTGAAAGGTGTCGGTAAATCAACGTACCGCAGGGAGGGCCACGGTTGTTCCTTATCCTGTTGCAATAAGAATGTAAATGAGTTTAGGAAATATATATATATATATATATATATATATATATATATAGAGAGAGAGAGAGAGAGAGAGAGAATATGTATACACCAGAACCGGGAAAATTCAGTGGCTCAATAGCGGTTCCTATAGACACTTGGATCGATTATTGATAAATTAGAGGAAACATTAGATGGAAATGACACTGTTATAACCATGTAAGATTTGAATTCTCATGTCACTTAATGGATTTAGTGGCTCAGGCCAGGGTTTTTGTCATTTACTGGTTTATTGGCACTATAAACTGCTTAGTTTACTAAGAAGCAAAATGGCACAGGGGTAATGTACATTGGTCAGACTTAAGCGATGGTTTACAGTATGGGTTCGAACCCTTGCTCTGCTATTTATATCCTTTATTTTAAAAACTTGTTTTTTTAACTGCACAAAAATTATTGCCTTTCATTTGGAAAAACCGATTCTACCAATCAATCTAACTCATCATTCTCAAAAAAAAGTTTTTATAAAATGCTGCTTTTTTGATAAATCTATATCAGCTGCCTTTGCGGAGATCTGAGCTCTCTGAGTGTTTTTCTAGTTATCATTTTAGTTGGATTTCAGGTTTTATTTGCACGGGGTTATTAACAGTCCAGAAGTCATAACCTGTCGTTAAGACATTAGAGCGATTTTCTAAGGTTCATTTAGATTACACCATTATGCCATTGAAGCACCGACGGGGTACGATCCAGGGACCTTCACCTCCGAAGTTTCACGCCTGAACCTTTAGGCTTCGTTCCATCCCCTTATGATGTAGGCTATTGTTATTATTTTCTAGTCAAAGCGAATTTGAGAGGTGTTTATTTAATCTATCGTCCATAGGGACGAAGTATACGACCCGGTTGTTGATAAATAATCGAAATAAATTGTTTGACTGTATATCTGAACATTTCGCTTATCACATGCTTACCGTTTAGGTTGCATTCGTTTTCTAGATACCTGCTACAACCTTATGAAAATTAAAAACTCAAGAAACCTAAAATGACATTGTAGGTTAAAGAGGGGGTGTCGTCATGAAAAAAACACGCTTTACTCTTTATTTTATTTTGGCAGAGGAGTCCTCTGAATTCTAAAACAGTTATTTGCTAGTGTATAACATTTAAACCATTTAAATCTGTAATAAAAATGTTAGAAAGAAAGGGTTTAGCTGAGAGAGAAAAAAATCTTTGCACCAGCTACATACACATAATGTAGATAATACTTCCATAAAATATCTGGAATACATACCTTGATGCATTCTTTGGCATCTGGGTTCTCAGCTGTGAATAAGGTGAGATTTATATGGCCCCGTTTGCATGTAAAATACATATAGACTGGAAGGTAGATTGGTTCCGGAGTGTTCGTTTGCTTGGCCGGAGAGACTTCTGTTGCTTGAATACCACTGTTGGTCGGAGACCCTGTATCTTCCATTCTGGGATGTTTACAAGCCTATTGAGCAACATTGTGCAACTATATTTTAATTGTCAGAAAAAAAGTGTCATGTTTAGTATCTATAACGCTGTGCATAAAAGTTGCCACTTTCGAGAATGATAGTAAACATGTCTTGTTCATGTTAGTGAATACTGGAAATAAATCATTTCAATAAATATGAGGGATTAAAAAAGCTGGCAATATGTTGAGTCCAAGAGCATAAACAAATTGATGACACTGCCTGTTATCAAAAAATCAAACAGGAAGCGACAAGGACAGCATTTGGAATGGATTGTACAAAGTGGTATCACTTCATTAAACATGATAAAGAACAGCTGTCGCTCTGGCATTGGTCAGTCATAATAACAAAACATAACACTAAAACGATCAATGTGCAACTGTAAATTTCAATGATCTGCTATGTATCATAAACCTTTGTATCACAAAATTAGCTCCAGACAGTTTTTTAGTCAGAGTAAAGCCGACCCCATATATATTATTATTGATTTTAAATGTCTGTCACATGTAAACTTTCTGATGATGATGATGATGATATATATATATATATATATATATATATATATATATATATCAAACCTTGATATCAGCTTACTTATTACCGATATATAAATGCAAAGGTTCTTTTCTTGATAATGATAATAACATTAATAATACTAATAATAAGAATAAGATACACTACAGATAGATAAAATATGTGTATACTGTAAGGCATGTTTTTGTTCTTCTATTTTTTTTATGTCTTGACAGTACAAAAAAAACAACAAGAACAATAGTTGAATAATGCACAATAATATTGACGAAAGTAAAACGACTCATTATGCAGGACAAATACGTATTGTGTGACAAGTTAAGTCATGGCTACCAAAGTCCTGTTCTAATTGAAACATTACCTTGAATGGCTTGAATGATTACAATATTACCAGGGGTCACAAAACAAACCCTGCAAGCATCTTAATACTATGAGAAGATATTATCAGCTGTCGCAAAAAATATCACATACCTCTGGCTGGCCTCTTGTATTCTGATTTACGCCGGATTCTCTCTCGAGTCCATCTGTCCGATTTGTTGTGGCGAGAGAATTAGTCTGCGAATCTGTTTTTGCCACCTTGTCACTTCGGGAGGTTAAACCAGATGCAGTTCTTTCACTACTTTCCTGTCGTATAATAACAAGTATTTGACTGGTTTATTTTAAAGATTTCAGTATCAAATAGGAAACATGTTTTGCAATTATGAAATAATTAGGGTCGAAATGAGGAAAATGGTTCTAGAACAACTATCCCCAGACAAATATCTCGGGACCATTACCCCTTCATATAAAACATACATGTACTTTTAAAAATAATACTTGAATTTGAGAAAAACATAGAGTGAGCAATATTTTTATATACTGATCGTTTGCTTTCAGTGTGTCGTTATGTGGTTCCATTGTAACTTTGATGGCGGCGGTTGTTCTACAGGTTACCTGTTATGAGGACACCAAAGAACACAGGGGGGGGGGGGATCGAACGGAGAGCATTGAAGCGTAACACCACAGAAGACAACGGACAAACAGTGGACTCTTTTCATTACCTGGAACTTGTTTCCTTTGTGAACGGTACCACGTCACGTGGCGTACGATTATAAAAGCATCACATGCCCGATTCCGTATGGGCTGCAATTATTTTGTTAACTGTCGTTGTGCTCACCAGGCATGGTTTTGGACTTTTCTTCGTTTGAGGATGAACTTTTTACCGTGAACGGCTCCTACGCAGCCCCAGAGGTCATACTCGCACTCGCACTCGTACTCGCACTTTTTTATTTTTTTTTTTATTTAGAGACACACCTACTTCACTTCACTTCAAGTTAAGAACATTGTTTTGTATAAACACAAGTGTCTCACTTGGACAGACATTAATGTAAACCTAAACGTTTTGTATTCTTGTATATATTGTATACAATTATTTGATTATTATAAATATTATCATTTAATGAGTCTCTCTTCAGTGCAGTTGGTTGCGTGTGGAACCAGGATGAAAGATTATTTACACGTAACAGTATTTTTCAGCCTTGACTTATAAAAACGTTTACTTCCTATAGAAAAAGTGATATTTAAAACATATATATATTTTTCACATGAAGTATAAGGCCAAAGAAAAAATTAATACATTATCGTACATTTTTTTTTACACAAAATAGACCATCTACGAAGTCTCTTAAGATACAAGCAATAGCAAACTAATCATGATAACATGATGTATGATTTAAATCCATTTCTGATTTAAACATTTCTTCAATTTTAATTCCTATTATCGTATATATTTAGAGGAAATGTTGTTTGTCAAATTTACCTTCTACATATATAGAATATGCTATATCACGGGGGTTATTGTTCAGGGGTACTTGTACGGGGGGGGGGGGTAATTGTCTTAGGGGTTATTTTCCCGGAGGTAATTATCCGGGGGGGGGGGGGGAGGGGGCGATAGAGTAGTCCTTTTGCCATGAAAGAAAAATGAACAAATTAAACAGAATATGTATGGTGAAAAATCTGTTCTTTATAAATTGTTCTATATACATTTAAACATACGTATTCTTACAATTATAAAGTAGTAACGGCTCTTCACCTAGACATCACTTAATTTCGAGACTAAAAGTATATTAACAATGCTTCATTTCACGAACTGGTTTATGACAGTCAATGATTGGATATACAAATCAGCTTCAAGAGAGATGGATACGCTGGAAGTTACTCTCTTATATACCCTGGCATCAAAATCATATCAGGCATAACCCGTAGATCGTTATAGAGGAATAAGTTAATCTCATTTTTTTATTTTGTTGTAGTTCTTTGTGAAACATTAAGTCCAATAAATATTTATGATTTATTACTATAAATCGTTTGAGTACGCAAATTCAAAGGGGATGGAGGGTCACGCCTCATCTTTCTCGATTCTAACATGAAAATAAACAATTATATGCTCATTATAGAAAAAATTGGATCTTGCACCTCACAACATGTCTGTAACTGTACCCAGTATATTATATGGATATATATATATATATATTAAACATAAAAGATCAACTGTTGCAAAATATGACATACCTCAGGCTACGGGGGATTGTGTCATTTCATTTGTTTGATATATTATTCCTTTCAGAAATCACGTGATATATTACAAAAAGGAAAACCACGTATGGCATTAAGTAGAAAACATCTATTGAGTTACAACATTAAACACTATCAAAACACAGGTCATATCAAAGGAAACACTAGTAAGATAAACACATTGCATACGGTTACATTCCGGAAATATCACAGGTACTTGAATAGTATGCATACAGCAAGTCAGACAGAGCTAAACATAACTTACCTCAAGCTTCCCTCTTGTTTTCTCGTGTCCGTTGGGGGCTCGTTCGGTATCATTAAGCCGGTCCTCTGTCTCAGGTGAATGATTCTGCGAGTCTGTTTCGTCAACATTGTTTCCTTGAGTTGCTTTTTGTGAGGTTGAACAAGGTGCAGTTTTTCCACTCTGTTTCTGACGTAAAATAGATACTAAATAAAGTAAGAGACTGGGTTATTTTAGAGCTACCAGTACTAACTTAGAAACGTTTTGAAATGTGTTAACATTTAGGGAGACAATTAGAAAAAAAAATGAAAAAAATATTTATCAAATTATATATGATAATTTTTTTTTCTAATTGTCGCCCTAAATGTCAAAACATTTCAAAACGTTTCTAAGTTAGTACTGGTAGCTCTAAAATATTGAATAAATATTTATCAAATTATATATGATAAAATGTATTGTTTTAAATTGTTTTAATAAATACTTGAACAATTGAAGAGTGGTTTCCTTTTGTAAGTACATTAACCTAGACCACTTAATTTGTGGATTATAAGTAAATTAACAATGCAACATTTCAAGAATGGTTTAAGGACAGTCAACGAATGGAAGTACACATCAGCTTCAAGAAATATGAAGATATTGGTAATGATTCTCTTAAATTAATTGATATCAGAATCACCTCAGGCATTAGGCGTGGTTCGTCATAGAGGAATTTGTTAATCTATTTTTATTTAATATACTTATTTCCGAAACCTTTAGTCGATAGCCATTATGCAGGAGAAAGACATATTGTGTGACAAGTTTAGTTACGGTTATCAAATAAGTGCCCTAGCTAAAACCTGAATTTGTTGACTGAAATGATAACATTAAAATATCACCCGGGTCAGAAAACTAACCGTAAACGCATTTTTCTATTATGACAAGATACTGTCAGCTGTAACAATAAGTCACAGACCTCATGGTCGCCTCCCGTATTCTGATTTAAGACCGGTTCTCTCTCGGGTCCATTTGGTTGGTCAACTGGAGGGGTATAATATTTCTGCGAACATGTTTGGTCTTCATGTTTTCTTTGTGCTGCATTTCCTGAGGTTAAACTAGACTCAGTTCTTTTACTACCTCCCTGACGTAAAATAGAACAAAAATAATATAAAGAAATAGTCTAATTTATTATAAAGCTTTCTGCTTTAAGAAAATAAGAGAACACATTTCTTAAATATGTTGGATAAGGCATGAACAGGTTTTGATCATTCTATGAGGCATTTGAGAATACATATATTAACATACTTCTTTTGTGGAATCAGGTGGTCAGTGTCAAGATGCAGACTTCTCTTGAATATTTAAATATCAAAGTAATTTGAAGAAATGACAAATATTGAGTGGATTGACGAGATTCAACGACGAGTGGATATATATATATATATATATATATATATATATATATATGAGCAACGCAAGAAACAGATAGTATATGCTCATATATATTTCTCAGATACTTTGAGAGCAAATATCTTGAAACCAAAACGTTTGCGAGCATTTAGTGCATTTAGAATGGGGGATTGTGCCAATTCATTTGTTTGATATATAAATTCTTTCAGAAATCCCGTGATATATTACAAAAAGGAAATCCACGTATGGCATTAAGTAGAAAACATCTATTGAGTAACAACATTAAACACTATCAAAGCTCAGGTCAAATTAATTAAACACTAGTAAGATAAACACATTGCATACGGGTACATTCTGGAACTATCACAAGTACTTGAATAGTTTGCATACAGCTAGTTAGACAGGGCTAAATGTAACTTACCTCAAGCTTCCCTCTTGTTTTCTTGTTTCCGTTTGGGGCTCGTTCGGTTTCATTAAGGTGGTCCTCTGTCACAGGTGAATGATTCTGCGAGTCTGTTTCGTCAACATTGTGTTCTTGGGTTGCTTTTGGTGAGGTTAAACAAGGTGCAGTTCTTCCACTCTGTTTCTGACGTAAAATAGATATTAAATAAAGTAATAGACTGGAATAATTTAGAGCTACCAGTACTAACTTGGAAACGTTCTGAAATGTGTTAACATTTATGGGGACAATTAGAAAAAAAAATATTGAATAAATATTTATCAAATTATATATGATAAAATTCATTGTTTTAAATTATTTAATAAATACTTGAACATTTATAGAGTGGTATCCGTTTGGCAGTACTTTGAACTAGACCACTTAATTTTGGACTAAAAGTAAATTAACACCATTTCATGAATGGTTTCACGACAGTGAACGAATGGATGTACACGTCATTTTGAAAATGAATGTTTGCTCAAAGTTAATTTTTTTATCTTGGTACGATTAGTTCGCCAGCAGAGCTGAGGTAGACCACATTTCATGTCAATATAACAACTCCGGAACATGGACGTCACAAAATGTAAATGTACGATTAAAGGTACCCGTTCTTGTTCTTGGTATTCACACTGTACGTGTAATAAATGTTTTTCCCCTTGAAACATAATGGAATCTGCCTATATTTTGTTCGGATACTATCCTCTGCACAGATGGGAATAGACTTATAACGGCAGACTAGTGGCGCGAAAAATAAACAAGGGCGGAACAAGACAGACACAATAGTCGCAAGCGGTGGTCTGATTATATATCTTGGCCTGTTGTCACACTAATTGCTGAAACCAGAAAGCCTTTGCTATATAAAGCAGAAGTTATGGAAAATTAAGAACGACTGCAATGCATTAATTACCACTGTGCAAAGTGTAACGATCGGACCTCTGGTCACGCGGTCCTGGTATATAATTAAACAGACACGCGTAGAACATATAAATTGAAAAAAAACAATCGTACAATAATGCCACTAACTTTATCTTTAACTGGTCACCTGTCTGTACTTTAGTTAGATTCTACTTTCACTTCACATTTATCGCAATATAATACGTTTCCCTGAATCATAGCAACGTTTATAACATTAAATTTAATCAACGTATAATCGCTTTCTGGCATGTTAATCGACATGATATCCCAAGCCTATGGGCGTTTAAAAGTATATGGTGAAACTAAACAGAGGATGGCTGATAAAGTTAGAGTTATGATAGAATTACGGCAAAGGTATGTATGAATACTACTGATTATATATTGATATGAGGACATACCGTAAGTCTGTACCAGGCACTTGTATTTCTGAGTTTACCAGAGACGAAATGGGCTTAAAAGTTACACCTTGGCCGTCGCCTAAACTTACCTCTCTTGTTGGGTGTTTTTGTAGGAGGCTTACATTCTCTGCTCCTCCGGCCTGAGAATATAAAAGAAGTCTGTACATGTTCTACAATAGATTCATGATTTCTTCGATTCATGATGATTTAAGGTGAAAGGTCGAAAGTGCCAGCAATCTGAGTTTAGTCAAATGAAATCATTTACAGATCTCGCTGTTATAAATACGGTAGGTCTTTTTATATACTTTGATCATTTCCGAAACAACTAGTCTGAACTTTCTTGCCGACTTGACGCATTCAACAAAGTGTTGGGCGTCACTTTCAAGGGATTGTTTTCTGACTTGACTGATCTTATATCATTATAAAGACATTCAAGTAATATTAATAGCATATTGTTTGTCCGGGGGGGGGGGAGATATTCTGAAAAAGTTTAGCCTCTGTTATAGCAAAGCAATATATTTGTTATTGCTGTACATAATTTTGTAAATCATATAATTTTTCAAAGACAAGCATTGTATATGTAACTAATAATGATTCTGTGTCATCATAGGTGATGCATGCTCCGGCAGATACTTATAAACAACTCCAAGAGAAAATGTTTAATATAATCTGGGCAAATATTTTGCAATTCCAGTACGCATTATATACGATCTGTTTATAAATACCACAACACTGTACCCACTAACATGTACGATTTCCATGTAAGGAGCTCAACTTTCATTTTGGATTTTGGTGATTTCGGTATTAGCTTGGTTTTCAATTGGTCGGCATACTCAGAACATATAACTTGAAAGGACAGAGAAACTTATGGCCCATGCACATGAATACAAAATGAACATTAAAATTCATAGTTAGAGTTGAGGGGCTATGTATTTGACTGAATACCTGTAAATTATCTCCTGTGATGTTCTGATTTCTATGATTAACACAAGACGGACGAAGTATCTTAACGAAGCCCTGAAACAAATGTATCATTATATCTGCTAGATATGATAAAGGAAATAAATATGGAAAGTAGGAAGGCGCATTATGAATGGTAATTTGAACAACATTTCTTATCTGCATTTCTTCCAATTCCGTTTTCACAATTGAATCTCTTTTATTACAAAATATACCTGCAACAATATTACAGCATTCCATCCTATCACATCCATAGTATTTCTAAATAGTCAGGAATGGCATTATTGAATTAAAACCTTTAACGGTTAGCATGATGTATTGATATGGCTAATATGCAGTATTGTGTCACCGAATCTGGATGCTGCCAGTGGAAGATGTCATGTCAGTCTTCGTCGATAGTACGCGAATTTTGAGCCTAAAATATGCTACAGTCTAAGGTAACTTGTTAGTTAATCGTTGCCGTATTTTTTTCGAAATGGAAGCGTAACCCTACTTTTAGCATTAAAGATAAAACAAACAGGTTTATCTTCAAAACAAATTACCTTGCATCCCCTCTCCATAATTATTCTGCGACACAGGTAGATGACAAAAATCAGGAGTAAACAGTTTATTGCACCCATAGCAATTGCGGGAACGTTGGGATTTTCTGTATGAAAGAAAATTACATCTGCACTACCAGAATTTTACAAATACATGAATGTTACAGTTTTTACATTAATGTCAGAGGAACTGTAGCACATAAACCCATATGCATTATTGATATCCAGTCATACCAAGGTAATTTTAGTTTATTGTTTTTAATGGTACCTAGCTTCTATGATGCTCTTGCTCAGAAAGCACTACAAAATATAGGACTAAGCCTACAAGTTATATGACTCCTTAGTCAACGCCATTGCTACCAGAGATACTTTTGTCTGTACTGGAAATGGCAAAGTAGGTGTATCAAAAGATTATGCACCAGAGCTGAATACATGCATAATCATCCCTCCCATATAGACAAATATAGGAGACTAATGGGTTAGGAAGGTCAGCGTTTTCAAGAACTAGTAAACCTGTTTTGTTCAAACTTGATAGGGTTACAGGTTTATACATGGTTAAAACCCACCAGTTAATATAAGGCCAAATATAGGATTTCTGGGGTAACATAAGTCAAATTTTGAGCATTACCGATACTTGTCAGTCCATACATTTCTATTACATTTCTAAAATAAATAAAACGAAACATCAGAATAATCCCTTTCTCTCTTCTCTCATAAATCAAATATAGATATTCAGTTTTTGGTACAACCAGGCTTTGTACAACTGTACAGCTGAGATAGTTAAACATGCTAAATGTCTGCCCAATTGATCCAAAAACACTTTAGGTATCTGATTTTCTTTCTGTTGTGATTTTTGCACTGTCTGTTACCTTACCCAGAGATTTACTCAGGACCTACCTTGATGTCAATTTTGTCAATTTATAGGTTTCTAGGGCAAACGGTTACGATTTGGTCCTTGTTATCGGATGGGCGAACAAACAGACGACGGACAAACGGTGATTGCTATAGTTCAGATGACCTATGATCAGCTAAGCTGAATAAAAAAGAAAGAAGCATGAAACCGGTCGAATTGGTCATCCTTCGATTAAACAGTTCCACGAACGAGCAGATGTCAGGCCATTGCATATAACAAATACAACCACGGCCGGCGACATAAACCCTGCAAACATCTTTGGTGGAGGTAATTATTACATGCATGTCCTGTAAAATAATGATTTAAATGCATAAAGTGGCAGCCCTGCGTTTCATTTTGCCAGTGTACAAACCATTCATTAGTTGGGTTTTAGCACTGGTCATTTCCCTGTTGGTCTCTGTTGTCCATCTTGTCCTTTTGGTGTCTGACGTGAATTCTACCGGGAAAAAAATAAAAAAAAAAGATATATAATATAACACTTCTTTTCAATGCAGCCCTTGAGTGTCAGAAGGGCAATGGAAAATCAGTGTATCATATTAATGTCAGGTAGCATTTATCGTAAGTGAACGGGTACAAACAGAATATGAGAACATGGATGGCAGGACATAAATAGTCAGCTGTATTCACGAAACATTTCTGTTTCTGAAACATGATAATTTACTTTTTTTTGGGGGACGTCCTTAGATACAGTATTTACCATTATATCATTTTTACCAAATCTAAACTCCCGGCATCAGGGCAATTGCATATTTAACTTATTGATTTGTCCCAATCTCAAAGCTCTACATTGATGCACTCGCGTACACAGTCCAGGGGTCAAGCAGCATATTTAGAAGAATTGTGCAACAAGTGACCTATGGTTCTTGACGCTCAAGTCACTTAAGCAGATTTTGATGTTTAAATTTTAGAGTACTAAAATCACACAAAGAACTCGTTAAATATAGTTCACAGTGGCCTGCTGTTTTGGTATGCACCGAGATTTACCAAGGATCTACCTGTATGGATGTACCTGAAGTAAGATGTTTCTGGGTCAAGCGGTTAAAGATTGTGCCTTATAAACACTTTCTAGCCGTACCAACTGGCAAGTACTAATATCTGAGTAAACAAATATATATATATATATATATATATATATATATATATATAGAGAGAGAGAGAGAGAGAGATAGAAATGCGTAAAACAAAAAAAGTAAACAGCAGCACCAGTCATCGACAGTTTGAAAGGGGTATTAATGATAAATAAGCTCGATAAATAACAGAAGGATCCATGCAATCATTACTCTGATATTTGAGCTAAAGTATCGATTTCATAAAACAACTGCTGAACATGTTAAAATTTTTCAACAGTGTCTGATACAGTTCTCAAGTTAATTTCTTTTGTTAATTTTTTTCATGGTAATAATGTTGATGCAGAGTGTTGATGCACAATGTTTTATTTTAGAGCTGAGTGCAAACCTGCTTTGTAGCCAAGAACACTGACACAAGTCTGATTTTAAAAGTGCTAGAACACACAAAAACCCGTGAAACTCGCTACATATATGTCACAGTGATCTAGCTGTTGGTATGCAAGGAGATATACCGATGATCTACCTTGATTTTGCATAAAGCGTTTCATCGTCAAGCAGTTACCATTTGTGCCTTGATAACATCCGGCCAGACATAATTTCTGAGTAACAGAAATACAATAAACAAAGCATAAAAAAATAATATAGATAACACCAACGGTCTTCCATAGCTGAAAGGTCTATCCATTATCAATAAGCTTGTCGAAATTCAGAAAAATCCATTTAATTATTATTGCGATATTTTATCTGAAGGATGAATTTCATACTTCTTCTGCGGACTAACAGACGAGGGACAAAGAGTGATAGCAAAACGTAAGAAGCATGATACTGCTCGATTTGGTCGTCCTCAGAATAACGTCCTGACCCGAAATTTTTTAGGCTTATTTTTATTCCTATTTGAGCTTATGTCCACTTTTAATCCCCATGAAGAGATTTTGAGTTCGGCAGTCTAAATTGTTTTCAACTTCCTGTGAACGGGGGTTTAAACTGAAGAACTACTGTAGTTGGATCCACCGGTTTTGCGACAGGACAAAACTATTCAAGTTCCATTGACAAGCTAATGTCAGCCAGTGTAGCAAACCTGCATCCAGCCTGCATATAACACACACAACTACGACCGACGACATATTTATCTGCAAACATCTTTGGTGGAGGTAAATATTACATGCATTTTCTGTAGAATAATGATTTAAACGTAAAGTGGGAGCCCTGCGTTCATTTTGGCAGCGTACAAACCATTCATCACTTGGTTGTTAGCACTTGTCATTTCCCTTTTGGTCTCTGCTGTCCACATTGTCCTTGGTGTTTCTGACGTGAATTCTGCCGAGGAAAAAAATGATAAAAGATATATAAGATCATATTTCTTTATAATGTAGATGTTGACGCAATGTGAAATCCGGGTACCATAATAATGTTTGAAAGCATCATCAGTGAAAAGAGTGTTTACAGAATATGAGAACACGGAGAAGCAGGTGACATAAATAGTAATTATATAAAATTATGCCATCTTCCAGGCGCGTATTCAAGGGGCTCGCAATGGGGCACCCCTCCTTTCTAAACAACTATACTCATATAACTAGAAGTTGAGGAACATATACATAATGGATTTAAACGTACATTAAAATATTTGCCTTGGTTTTGTTAGGTTCAGAAAGAATAAACTTATTCCCGAGTCAAATGTGCTTTTTTCGTCTTCTTTAAAGTTGATGTCTTTTATCCCATGTCTCTTTCTTGTAATTACCCACATTTTTTAAAGGCAGCTTTATTAACATCTACGAAAGGGCACTCTGAATATATTTGCCCGTTGTGAAAAGGGTAAAATTCAAAATGTTAATTCTTGTATATAATGCAATAAATAATTTAGCTCCTCTTTACCTGCAAGAGCTTATTCAAAGTTATTTATACTCCATTAAGAAGCCATCAGTCAGCGGCTAAAAGCTTACTGGTCGTGCCTATTACCAAATCGTCCTGTGTACAAAATCGGGCATTCAGTGTTCTTGGCCCGAAACTGTGGAATGACGTACCAGATACTCTAAGAGAAGCCACCATTCTTTCAGAATTTAAAAGTAAATTAAAACATATTTGTTCATATAATATTTTATGCATAGTCATTTTGTACGATATTTGATACTATTGATAATGAAATGTTTGAAAATTTTAGTGGAATTATGGAAGTTTTAACAAATGATTGAACTATTGACTTTTATATGTCTTATTTAATAATGGAAGCTTCCGAATGTAATATTTTAGTGAATTGGACTTTATTTCATATTCTAACAATAGTATTTTTAATGATTGCTGATTGTATTCTAGTTATGTAATAGCGCTAAAGAGCTTTTATCATAGATTTTACACTTTAAAGATAAATTATATATATATATATATAACTCTGAAGAAAAACAACACTGTTTCTTCAGAGTAATACCGCTCTGGCCTAGTCTGTAGGCCATAGAGCACTTTACATCGGAGGGTAACACTACCAGAATTTTACAAATACATGAATGTTACAGTTTTTACATTAATGTCAGAGGAACTGTAGCACATAAACCCATATGCATTATTGATATCCGGTCATAGCAAGGTAAATTTAGTTTATTGTTTTTAATGGTACCTAGCTTCTATGATGCTCTTGCTCAGAAAGCACTACAAAATATAGGACTAAGCCTACAAGTTATATGACTCCTTAGTCAACGCCATTGCTACCAGAGATACTTTTGTCTGTACTGGAAATGGCAAAGTAGGTGTATCAAAAGATTATGCACCAGAGCTGAATACATGCATAATCATCCCTCCCATATAGACAAATATAGGAGACTAATGGGTTAGGAAGGTCAGCGTTTTCAAGAACTAGTAAACCTGTTTTGTTCAAACTTGATAGGGTTACAGGTTTATACATGGTTAAAACCCACCACTTAATATAAGGCCAAATATAGGATTTCTGGGGTAACATGGGTCAAATTTTGAGCATTACCGATACTTGTCAGTCCATACATTTCTATTACATTTCTAAAATAAATAAAACGAAACATCAGAATAATCCCTTTCTCTCTTCTCTCATAAATCAAATATAGATATTCAGTTTTTGGTACAACCAGGCTTTGTACAACTGTACAGCTGAGATAGTTAAACATGCTAAATGTCTGCCCAATTGATCCAAAAACACTTTAGGTATCTGATTTTCTTTCTGTTGTGATTTTTGCACTGTCTGTTACCTTACCCAGAGATTTACTCAGGACCTACCTTGATGTCAATTTTGTCAATTTATAGGTTTCTAGGGCAAACGGTTACGATTTGGTCCTTGTTATCGGATGGGCGAACAAACAGACGACGGACAAACGGTGATTGCTATAGTTCAGATGACCTATGATCAGCTAAGCTGAATAAAGAAGAAAGAAGCATGAAACCGGTCGAATTGGTCATCCTTCGATTAAACAGTTCCACGAACGAGCAGATGTCAGGCCATTGCATATAACAAATACAACCACGGCCGGCGACATAAACCCTGCAAATATCTTTGGTGGAGGTAATTATTACATGCATGTCCTGTAAAATAATGATTTAAATGCATAAAGTGGCAGCCCTGCGTTTCATTTTGCCAGTGTACAAACCATTCATTAGTTGGGTTTTAGCACTGGTCATTTCCCTGTTGGTCTCTGTTGTCCATCTTGTCCTTTTGGTGTCTGACGTGAATTCTACCGGGAAAAAAATAAAAAAAAAAGATATATAATATAACACTTCTTTTCAATGCAGCCCTTGAGTGTCAGAAGGGCAATGGAAAATCAGTGTATCATATTAATGTCAGGTAGCATTTATCGTAAGTGAACGGGTACAAACAGAATATGAGAACATGGATGGCAGGACATAAATAGTCAGCTGTATTCACGAAACATTTCTGTTTCTGAAACATGATAATTTACTTTTTTTTGGGGACGTCCTTAGATACAGTATTTACCATTATATCATTTTTACCAAATCTAAACTCCCGGCATCAGGGCAATTGCATATTTAACTTATTGATTTGTCCCAATCTCAAAGCTCTACATTGATGCACTCGCGTACACAGTCCAGGGGTCAAGCAGCATATTTAGAAGAATTGTGCAACAAGTGACCTATGGTTCTTGACGCTCAAGTCACTTAAGCAGATTTTGATGTTTAAATTTCAGAGTACTAAAATCACACAAAGAACTCGTTAAATATAGTTCACAGTGGCCTGCTGTTTTGGTATGCACCGAGATTTACCAAGGATCTACCTGTATGGATGTACCTGAAGTAAGATGTTTCTGGGTCAAGCGGTTAAAGATTGTGCCTTATAAACACTTTCTAGCCGTACCAACTGGCAAGTACTAATATCTGAGTAAACAAATATATATATATATATATATATATATATATATATATATATATATATATATATATATAGAGAGAGAGAGAGAGAGAGAGAGATAGAAATGCGTAAAACAAAAAAAGTAAACAGCAGCACCAGTCATCGACAGTTTGAAAGGGGTATTAATGATAAATAAGCTCGATAAATAACAGAAGGATCCATGCAATCATTACTCTGATATTTGAGCTAAAGTATCGATTTCATAAAACAACTGCTGAACATGTTAAAATTTTTCAACAGTGTCTGATACAGTTCTCAAGTTAATTTCTTTTGTTAATTTTTTTCATGGTAATAATGTTGATGCAGAGTGTTGATGCACAATGTTTTATTTTAGAGCTGAGTGCAAACCTGCTTTGTAGCCAAGAACACTGACACAAGTCTGATTTTAAAAGTGCTAGAACACACAAAAACCCGTGAAACTCGCTACATATATGTCACAGTGATCTAGCTGTTGGTATGCAAGGAGATATACCGATGATCTACCTTGATTTTGCATAAAGCGTTTCATCGTCAAGCAGTTACCATTTGTGCCTTGATAACATCCGGCCAGACATAATTTCTGAGTAACAGAAATACAATAAACAAAGCATAAAAAAATAATATAGATAACACCAACGGTCTTCCATAGCTGAAAGGTCTATCCATTATCAATAAGCTTGTCGAAATTCAGAAAAATCCATTTAATTATTATTGCGATATTTTATCTGAAGGATGAATTTCATACTTCTTCTGCGGACTAACAGACGAGGGACAAAGAGTGATAGCAAAACGTAAGAAGCATGATACTGCTCGATTTGGTCGTCCTCAGAATAACGTCCTGACCCGAAATTTTTTAGGCTTATTTTTATTCCTATTTGAGCTTATGTCCACTTTTAATCCCCATGAAGAGATTTTGAGTTCGGCAGTCTAAATTGTTTTCAACTTCCTGTGAACGGGGGTTTAAACTGAAGAACTACTGTAGTTGGATCCACCGGTTTTGCGACAGGACAAAACTATTCAAGTTCCATTGACAAGCTAATGTCAGCCAGTGTAGCAAACCTGCATCCAGCCTGCATATAACACACACAACTACGACCGACGACATATTTATCTGCAAACATCTTTGGTGGAGGTAAATATTACATGCATTTTCTGTAGAATAATAATTTAAACGTAAAGTGGGAGCCCTGCGTTCATTTTGGCAGCGTACAAACCATTCATCACTTGGTTGTTAGCACTTGTCATTTCCCTTTTGGTCTCTGCTGTCCACATTGTCCTTGGTGTTTCCGACGTGAATTCTGCCGAGGAAAAAAATGATAAAAGATATATAAGATCATATTTCTTTATAATGTAGATTTTGACGCAATGTGAAATCCGGGTACCATAATAATGTTTGAAAGCATCATCAGTGAAAAGAGTGTTTACAGAATATGAGAACACGGAGAAGCAGGTGACATAAATAGTAATTATATAAAATTATGCCATCTTCCAGGCGCGTATTCAAGGGGCTCGCAATGGGGCACCCCTCCTTTCTAAACAACTATACTCATATAACTAGAAGTTGAGGAACATATACATAATGGATTTAAACGTACATTAAAATATTTGCCTTGGTTTTGTTAGGTTCAGAAAGAATAAACTTATTCCCGAGTCAAATGTGCTTTTTTCGTCTTCTTTAAAGTTGATGTCTTTTATCCCATGTCTCTTTCTTGTAATTACCCACATTTTTTAAAGGCAGCTTTATTAACATCTACGAAAGGGCACTCTGAATATATTTGCCCGTTGTGAAAAGGGTAAAATTCAAAATGTTAATTCTTGTATATAATGCAATAAATAATTTAGCTCCTCTTTACCTGCAAGAGCTTATTCAAAGTTATTTATACTCCATTAAGAAGCCATCAGTCAGCGGCTAAAAGCTTACTGGTCGTGCCTATTACCAAATCGTCCTGTGTACAAAATCGGGCATTCAGTGTTCTTGGCCCGAAACTGTGGAATGACGTACCAGATACTCTAAGAGAAGCCACCATTCTTTCAGAATTTAAAAGTAAATTAAAACATATTTGTTCATATAATATTTTATGCATAGTCATTTTGTACGATATTTGATACTATTGATAATGAAATGTTTGAAAATTTTAGTGGAATTATGGAAGTTTTAACAAATGATTGAACTATTGACTTTTATATGTCTTATTTAATAATGGAAGCTTCCGAATGTAATATTTTAGTGAATTGGACTTTATTTCATATTCTAACAATAGTATTTTTAATGATTGCTGATTGTATTCTAGTTATGTAATAGCGCTAAAGAGCTTTTATCATAGATTTTACACTTTAAAGATAAATTATATATATATATATATAACTCTGAAGAAAAACAACACTGTTTCTTCAGAGTAATACCGCTCTGGCCTAGTCTGTAGGCCATAGAGCACTTTACATCGGAGGGTAACACTACCTTATATATATATATATATATATATATATATATATATATGTGTGTGTGTGTGTGTGTGTGTGTGTGTGTGTGTGTGTGTGCGTAGGTGGGAATGGTATAAACAGAAAATTCGGTCCACTGACGGTGGAAAACAAACAAACGATCTTCCGATTTCCGGACGGGGGCCTTACCACTTGGCTACAACAGATTCCCTTCCCCTCTGTGTGTTTGCACACTTTTATAGGAACCAGCGAAGTGACATCAGGGTAGTGATGTCATAGTCTCATCACCCTCCGTCAGTAAACCAACTTTGTATGAACCAGCATGGCTATTCATACATATATATATATATATATATATAGTTGCGTGTTGGCTTGATTCTTCAAATATTAATATATATATATATATATATATATATATATATATATATTTATATATAATTTGTATATAAATCATGCGGAAGAAATGTTCCTTGAACTGTCCGGACGCATCTTTCACTTTCACAACTTAGAAAAAGACATCACAGGTCACATTTAGACGACGCAAAACGTGACTGCACCAAGATGATGGTTTCCATCATAGTTAAAACTGACAATAACCAGTGAAAATGATTAATTGACTTTTCCAGAACATCCTTAGAGACACTTTTTACCATTATACCATATCTACCAAATCTAGCAGTGGACTACCAGCGTCAAGCCTGTAGCATATTTAGCGTATTTAGCATATAGTGTAGTCGCTCATGTAGCAAGATATCAATCCCGTAGGAATTGAATGCCCAAATTGTGATAGCACTTGTTTTTCACTTCATTTAGGTGTAAGCCGATGGTAAAAGTTAGGTTATAAATTTTATCAACCCCCTGACCCAAAAAAATCCAAGATGGCCGCCATCATAATAAAAATGCTTAGATACTGCTTTGATATTGTAACTATCGCAACAAAATTATTAATATTGGATCAATTTATAAGATTTTGAATGTGTATTGGTATTACCATCTACTCCTGAAACTGTCCAAAGGTAAGAATGGGTATTCAAGGTCAAGGTCAAACTTATTTACCAACCTTTAATCTTAAGAATAACATTTGACATCTTGGGTACAACGCTGTCATAGATTATGTAAAATAGTTTTCAAATAGTCAACAGTATTAATAATTGTCTTGGCAGAATAATATATCATAGGGACGATATTAAAATACATAACACTAAAATACTGTCATATGGTTTTCAAATGGACCTTAAAGGTGCCCATTCACCTACCTTTTTTGAAAGAGATGTTCGGATTTCTGACTTCTCAGTGAATATATTAATGATCTAAAGGTAATTCTGGCTTTTGAACATTTTAATAATACCTCCGTGAATGATGTATGAAATGTATGTTGTTTAACCTTAGTGGGGCTTAGCTTTAATATATATATATATATATATATATATATATATATATATATATATATATCTATATATATATATTTCCAAGTTAAAACTAAAGTTATAAACTGCATGGTTCATACATTCAGTTGTTTATTTCCTGTTGATTTATCGGTGGAAATTCGCAACCAATTTAATCACTCATAAAATATCAACCCATAAATTTAATTTTCGAGGTCAATTAATTCATGTTGATCTATGTATAACTTTGCAAATTTAATGAATTCTGCAGTCTAGGCAGAGCATATGTAAGAGTAACAACTGACACAGCCCTGGAGACTAACGGGAAGGCTGTGCCTCACAACAACACGAGTGCAATTTGGGGATCTATACCCTGGTGTAATGACCACGCAGAATACAATTAAGGAAAGCCCCCATTCCTAAGAATACAAATATTTTAATGTTATCTTGAAGGAGTAAATCACACATACGTCAATTAATAATTTAATTGCTGGGGAATAAAAATGAATTATGAAAACTTATAAATAATCACTAATAAATGGGAAAAGAAAAAAATAAACATGAAAGGGCTGGCGCTCAACGGGCCTGGGGAGGGGACAGTTTTCACCACTGGTAACAGATGGTTTATATTATTATGGCATTTGCACACTCGACAGGCGTTATTCCATCCAGGCGTAATGGGAAGGTCGTGCCCAACGGCCTTGTTTCACTCACAAACGAGTCCGCCTTTCGGGGGATCCTCGGTGGTATGACCCAGCAATTGGGATGATTACGCACCCAGGACCCGCAGGTGCAGTAGTCATTTGGGCATGGTTAACAACAGGTTATAAAATTTAAGAAGAAGCGTGTCATTCTGCCCTGTCATGTAGTCCTAAACCGGAATGAAAATCTGCAGATGTACATATATGTAGAAAAGCTTGCATTAAAAATGGAGGCGGCTACCTCCAAATATATAAATATATATATATATATATATATATATATATATATATATATATATAAGTTTCCATCCTTGGTCTATTTTATCCAACAAGCGTACCGTTGAGATATTTGTATTCTCGAAATGTGCAAACATTCCTTCAGGAATAATGCGTACTCATATGCCATTTTACATATGCAGTGTGCCTTCTTTACTGTTGATTAAATATTGCTGATTAGATTTTTGTGCTTTATTTGTATTTTTTAACTTTTGGAAGTACAATGGACCTTATCGATAACCCCTGACAATTAGACCTGTTTCCGCTCATATTCAGATGAACCATATAGAAATATAAAATGTTTCTACCAATCCCCCTGTTCTTCAAGGTTCTTGGAATAGTTTAATATGGCATGAATATTTCTGAATCAAGACCACCAACAAGGCTTTAAGGATCTTGGAATCTTCAATATAACCACACACATTGATCCTAAATGTTTGTTTTGTTGTAATATGGTAGGCACCTAGACCATGTAGTATTACTACGAGAGAATCAACAATATAAAAAACGATAACGAGAATCAATTTCATAAGGTCTGTTTCCTTGTGATCACCATATCACAAAACATATGACAGTGTAGTTCCCAAGATTTTTTATGCTTTAAAATATTAGTTTACATTCGTTGGACTTTGACTTTGCTTACCCTCTGTGAGCTTCCGACAACTCCTTGTTAGTTGCAATAAACAGAATTAAAAAAAGTACATATCGATCTAATTATCTAATATCATTACGTTTTATGTGACAGCATTATTTTACCTTTATCCCGCACTTTTGGATTTCCTGGGGTTACAGGGCTCATTAAAACTCCTTATTAGTTGCAATCCACAGATTACATTTAAAAACGTATGAATCGATCCAATATAATTTAATGTTAAGCGACAATTACAGTAAAATAGCATTATATCTATGTTAAGACTGCAGTGGGGGCCATTTTGGATTCCTTGGGGCGACAGGGTTCATAAAAAATTAAAACCTGCATTCATTAATCACTTTAAGTGCAAATAAATTGAAAGCAACTCTATCTTATTCAATTCTTTAGAAAACGTCTTTCTATTACATGCGCAAGTACACTTTATCCCAAAAACTCAATATTTCCTATGGGTGAAAGCGGCCATCTTGGATTTTCGGTAATAGAGGGATCTGAAAATTTGTTACTTAACATTTTCCATTAGTTCATATCCTGTTTATGCTAAATCACTCATTTTCGCAATTTGGGCATCAAAATCCGACGAAAATACATCCCCGTCTACACTAATATTTAGCCACACACATTCTTGGCAAAAGTCCAGCCGTAAAGCTGTATACTTAGAACAATTATTCAAAAAAGAAAAAGAAGTATGAAACTATGCATAAATATTCTCCAGACCATACTCATTATTTTCATATATATGGATTCAAGATATATCCAAACAATATATATATATATATATATATATATATATATTTGTATATATATATATATATATATATATATATATATATATATATATAGTAACATCTGCGTTAATGCAGCGCTTAAATTTTTCAAGCAAAATCAACTGGCGCAAATTGTCATAATCTTTCATTACATTTTTAAAACTACACCAGCGATTAAACAACTGTTCTTTTGTCCTTGCAAATTCTACATAGGTCTGTTCTTTTAGCTTTTACCAATTTCTGAATTTCTTGCGGATCTAATCCATGACCTTTTAGGATTATTTATCAACCTTTTTTGTTTGTTTTACTAATTCCAACTGTTTTAACCTTTCATGTTCTTCTATTTCTTCTCTTTGTTTTACTAATTATAATTGTTTTAATGCTAGTTCCTGTTGCATTTCTAACTTTTTAAATTCTAACTGCATAGCAAAGCTGTCAGTTTTTTTGTTGTTTCCACTTCACTCTCTTTAATTAAACCTTTGCTAACTAGATCTTCTTGCATGATATGAGGCTTTCTCAAAGCTTTTTTCACACTTTGCCCTAAGTGTTGCCCAAAATGCTACAACTGATCTTTTGTCAACTTTTCAAGTTGATCCGGGTCGGGATCTTCAACAAATGTCTCAGGTTTGAAACCTGCCATGTTAGGATGTTAAAACAATAACAAAAAAAACACTGTTAAATGAGTTAAATCCTGTAAACAATGTAAGGTAAACCATATGTAATCTTGTAAACAATGTATTGTTAACAATGTGTCTAGGTCAAGGCCTTATAAATTTTCATATTATAAAGCCTCCCGGAGGAGCCCCCTATTTTAAGTTATGGAACCTAATAACAACAGATCACGTTGTCGTGACGAGCATAAATTTTGTTATGGAGATACAAAAATTAGATTCTGTAACACTAGGCAGCGTGAAATGTCTAGGGAATGAATTAAGATGTCAGTGGTTTTTTGTTAACAAATAATTATAATTTATTCTTGAAACAACCCTAACATTACAATACACTAAATCAATACTATTACACAGTATAACAACCGTATAACAGTAAATCAATACAATTACACAGTTTGATAAATAAAGTGTACAGTACCTCATCGAGTGTGCGGATCCTTGGCATTTCTGGATACCACAACTGTCACAGCTCAATAAGTCCTTTAAAACATAAAACCCGATGAACAGTTTACGTAAATCTTCTCAGAGAATAATAGTCCAAGTTCCATCCCAAAATCAATCTGTTGTAATCCAAAAGTGAAGTTCTGGTAAAAGTCCCTAGGCAAATTGAAGACTGTATAAAATTCGTTACAAATATTGAAGAAGAATTTGATTGGATGTAGATTCCTTTAGTCACTCTGAAAAAGAGTTTATGACTGACATTGTCTGTGTCAGTTCTTTGTTCGATGAAACTGAGGTATTAGGTTCCTCTCCTGACTCTGAAATGGAGTTATTTGAGCCATTCATACATGATGGTTTTTGAACACTTTCAAGTGATTTTTCAGATTCTACCCCTATTAGAATTTTGAGGGACACTGGTTCAGGCCAAACTCTCATGTTAGCAAGTACTTTGCCATGTTCTAATTGGTTTTTTACTGGTGCACATGCAGTTGTTAATGGTGTGTTTTCAGACAAGCACACTTCAGTTCCTCTTCACAGTATGCATTTAAAGTCAGATTTGATTTCTTGGAATATTACTGTGGGCTAAGAATTAATTTACACTTTGAGGGAATTCAGAAGCTACTAGACAATGATGTTGCAGGTGACAAAGTTCAGCCTGTACCAATAGTGACAGAACAGCCGTCACTTGATCAGGACATCGATCCTGAAAATGAGGAAATTCCTGCTTTGTATCCTTTATGTGCTGTAACTAGATCCATGGTCAAGAAAAGCACACATTAGGATAATGGTCCAGATAATAACACCCTAGGAGTTACTAGTTACTCGTCTAACGACTCGCCCGTACAGGATGCAGCATTTTCAAGGTCAGAACTTATCACAGAATAGCATAAGGACCCTGATATTTCATGTTTGTGTCCCAGAGCAGTTTCTAAAGATGAACTAGTTTTCGTACACCCAGTTCGAGGTCCTTTAAAACTGCTTAAAGAGAAACTCTTGTGTGAAAATCCTGATTCTCTTAGTTTATTGCAGTATGTCTCAAACTTTAGCACTGAACTACACAATGGTTGTGAGATTGCAAAGTCCTATCTAAAATCTGCAAAAAGTAAAATGAAAACAAAGTGTGACAAGCACACTATCAGTAGGACATTTGAGCCTGCTGAAAAGGTCCTTGCCTTACTACCCATCCCTGGCAGACCTCTGCAAGCTAGCTATTTAGGTCCTTACATTGTTGGCATGAAAGGCAATTATTTAAATTACATACTGCTAACACCAGATAGGCGTAAGAAAAAAATTGTGCCATGTTAACATATTGAAACCATATTATGACAGAAATAGCACATCAGATGTTGTATATGATGTTACTGACAGTAATTGTGTAAAAACTGACCCTGACCCAATTAAAGTAGATACTGATTGTAAGGATGATGTAGACATTCAGTGTGGAACAGTACCACTAAAAAACTCAGTCGTGCTTAACAACCTGGATGAGAAACTGTCTCATGTTACCGCTCAACAACAACAAGACCTCAAAACCTGCTGCTGAATTATGAACATTTGTTTAGTGACATTCCAACGCGAACTAGCATATTGTACCATGATGTTGGCGAGGCAAGCGAAGTCAAACAACATCCATATAGACTGAATCCAGAAAAGCAAAAGTATCTACAAGATGAGGTTCAATATTTGCTATACAATGATTTTATTGAACCTAGTAAAAGTAACTGGAGTTCACCATGTATTATTGTGCCAAAACCAGATGGAAGTTATCGTATATGCACAGATTGTCGAAAAATGAACTCTGTCACCAAGACTGACACGTTCCCGAATCCGAGGATCGATCCTTGTATTTATAGAGTCAGTAGCTCCAGATATATCTCAAAGTTTGACTTGCTAAAAGGATTCTGGAACGTTCCGCTGACAGAACGAGCGAAAGAAGTGTCCGCATTTGTGACGCCGCAAGGACTGTACCAGTATAAAGTTATGCCGTTTTGCATGAAGAACTCGCCAGCCACGTTCCAGCGCCTCATCCATATGGTTGTCAAGGACATTCAGGGCTGCGACGATTGATGACCGTATCGTGTACAGCGACACATCGGAGAAACATCTGCAAATTCTTCGTGACCTCTTCGAAAGACTCAGTGAAACACGTCTGACCATCAACTTAGTAAAATATGGGTTTTGTCATGCACGAGTAACATTTTGGATCATATTGTAGGGAAGGGTCACGTAAAACCTGTTGTTTCTAAAATACGTGCTATTTCTGCATTTCCTAGACCAGAAAACTAAAAGTAAATAATCCATTTTCATGGTATGGTTGGATACTACAGGACGTTTTGTCCAAATTGTAACTGCTGCAATATATATATATATATATATATAGAGAGAGAGAGAGAGAGAGATGAATGAATAGCCATGCTGGTTCGTCTTACGAAGAAATGGAACATGAATACACAGAAAAGTCGGTTCACTGCAAATGGGAATCGAACCTATGACCTTATGATTGTCAGCCGCTTGCTCTATCCACTGAGCTACAGCAGATCACCGACCCCTCTGTGTATTTGCACACTTTTATAGAACCAGCGAAGTGACGTCACGGTAGTGACGTCAGGGTTCTACCAACTACATGTGTTGGCACAGCAACTTTGCATGCAGCAGGGAGAACTGGTGGCCTTATATGGTGTGCGGCATATATTATATAGAGAGATGAATGAATAGCCATGCTGGTTCGTTGTACGAACAAATGGAACATGAATACACAGAAAAGTAGTTGGTAGTACTATATATATCCGGTTATTTCAACGTTTTGCGGTCGATACATTCTTTATAAAGGTTTATAAAGTCTCTATGAATTTAAACTGGTTTTGCTGTTTATGAAATTGCATTTTTTTCGGTTGCACATCCAAGAGTATAACTATCTTGTTGAATGCGGCACAGTAGTTGAATGTCTTTTAATAGTAATCAAATGAAAATGTCATTTGCTGGACAAGGTTTTTTTCTGTTTTGTCAAAAATTATGATGTTTAAATCGTAGAACACTTTTTATTACTGATTTTAGTCATTTAATTTCCTTTTGATTGGTATGCTAACACAAGTAATTGTTTAAAGCGCTAATGGGTGTCAGAATTTTACTTTCGTCTTTGGCATAATAGTCGGAGATGGCTTTGTCTGTAAAGACATCTACATATATATATAAATAGATTTTACAATCAGCTTAATTTTCATGTAAACCTCATATTTTCAGACTTATGACAGAATCAACATACAAGTAATAGTTTCTGACATTTTGCCTCATGCTTTTTGGTAATATGGGAGAGGATCCTCATCAATGGGCTGGCATTAGACTTTGTATTTCATGCTATTGTCATATAAAAATTCCCAATATCCTTACAGAATGCAATTTTATTAAATGTAGTTCTTACACGTGATATTAGACATATGTACAACAATTATTTAAAATAATAAGTCACCGTATGTTCACAACAAAAAATCGTAGATCCCTCTGAGCCATTCACATAGCAAATGAAAAGAACAACATTTTATAAATTGGAATGGTGTGGGCTTTACCCAGAAGGAAACGTTCTTTATAATGCTTCCTAATGACATTCTTCCAAAAAGAAAATATTCTGGCATAGCTTATAATAAAGTTGCAGAAACTATTTTTAAAAATTGTGAAATCAACTGTTAACTATTCGCATTAACAAATCTTTACTTGATGAAAGTAGTGCTATAAAAAATGCTCAAGCAGTCTGCATGGTGGCATAAAGCTGATTTAAAGAAAAATGTATTTGTACTCATGGTGTCAGAGCACGGACAGTGAAGGCACAGAAACCTTGCAAGTAACAATCAAAGTTCCAGTCGATTAAATCTTTAACCAAACTCTGTGCTGAATAATGTGGTGATCAAAATGATAAAGATAGCTGACATGTCTGGAACCTGAGTTACCAGTCGACAGTCGATTCCATTAGACTGACACAGATATAATCTTCAAGTATTTAAAGTTTACATGTATATTAAATTTCATCAGAGCTGGATTTTTTTTTCATTTGGCATTTCAAAATTGCACTAACAGAAGTTTTTTTACCATAGACAGTTAAAGTTAATATAATAGAAACATGATACAACGTACCGTCTCCCAGAAAGCACAGACGATGATGCTGGGCGCTGCAGTTCTCCGCTCTCCAGTACATTCTTCCTTTGTCGTTCATTGTCAGAAGGCTACAGTCTCCTTTTACTGAAGGCTGCCCTGGTCCCCATAAGAAAAATGTTGCTTCACCAGAGGTATCTGCCAGATATACAGAAAATCATAAAGGTTAACAGTAAAAAGAAGGTGCATTTACATACTACTATAATCGGGAATGTCTTTTCCTCATTTCCAGGAGTCAAAACATCCCCTTTTCTTACAAACTATGTATTCAGTTTTAAACCTTGTCTCTGGTACTACTTTACATCAATTTATGGACCGTTTTGGATGTTAAAATTGCATTAATACATAACATAAGCTACTTACTGATATACTCTTTTGCCTAGACAATAAAATGTGTTTTTTATCGGAGGCCATCTTGAACCATTACGCCTCACTTATTTTCATACTAATTAACAAAATTAAGGACAACATTCCTACCTAAAGCATATTTTTAGAAATAAGTTATATCCCTGGATCTGATACTTTACTTCTGTACGGCATTATCTGTGTTTAATTGTGCTTCTAAACAGTTTCAACAATATAAATGGTACGTGTCACTGTTGCAGGTTATATATATATATATATATATATATATATATATATATATATGTGTGTGTGTGTGTGTGTGTGTGTGTATAAACATGGATATAAATATGGTAAGGTGAAGTCACTTTTATTTATGTGGTCTCCAAAATTCTGGAATGTTGCATCTTTATAATCAGTTTTTTAATGGAAATGCTCCAGAAATACCACCGGTCAACATCATTTCCTGGCATATTTTCATATAAATGGCTCCGTTGTCTAGGTATATCATATGCGAGTCCTTGAGGTTCTATTTCAAGTCCGCCTTCAACCAGTCCGAGTCATTGGGAACAATACAAATATTCTTACAAAGAGTTTAAAATGGTATTTTCAGATTATCATGAACATTTTTAAGTTAGATCAAACATTCTTCTATTAAAACTGTTAATTACATTTAGACCACGACGCAGACCTTGGAGTATATATATAAATATATATATATATATATATATATATATATTGTTACGAAGATAAAGGCAATATGAGGGGTAAATCCTGGGCCGATCCGGGAGTCGAACCCAGGTCGGTGGCGCACAAGTCCGGCGTACCAACCGCTTCGCCAGCAAAGCAAGCTTCACTAGCGAGACAGTTAATAATTCGGTCCGCTTTTATGTGCACCCCGTAACAATATATATATATATATATATATATATATATATATATATATATATATATATATATATATATATATATATTATTATTATTATTATGTAATATTCTGTTAATAGTTTGCACATGTGTATAACGTAAGTGATTACAGTATGTGACAATTTCTTCCTGTTGGATTCGAAAAGGATTTGGCCTGATTTCTCGAATCCATTCCTCCAAGTCCGATTTGGGAGCCGTAAATATATGCGTCTTTACAAAATATCTTTCAAGCATATGAATAACTCAATTTAATGTTTTCTATAATCAGTCACAAGGGCCTGCAGTCCGGTGTTTAGGCTCAGTGGTGACCCTTATAAATCAGTTCTGGGCCGATGTTGTCGGCGGGGCAATGGTGTGAAGACTACAGCTAGCCCCGCACCACTAGACTCCCAATGCCCTTAGAAAGCGGCTGAGCAGTTTATCCAGGAGCATTTTTTGTGTTATCAACCATATCTCGTTTGCACTAACCAAGCATAGCTCGTCGGGCAAGGATGTCAGGCCAAACAACTATTCAGTTTACTCGCATGAGCATTGCTGAGGTATCATTTATACATCGCTTGTGCTAAGATGGCTAGGGTATTCAATAAGATTAAACCTAGGTTGGATCTGAAAATTATTAATTATTCATTTAACGATTGGTTATCCCATATGGTGTAACCCTGTAAGTCTGCCTTGGTGTATAACGTGGTCAACAGAGGCCAAGATTGAATGCCAGATAGGTTAATTAGGCCAGTAAAGAATATTTCAATAAGAGCATTCTAGATGGAATTTGTTGAGGCGAGGGTTCCTCGGTTAAACCTATCCTCAGGGGGGTGGCTTAGGTTCAAGGATATCCCACGGATTATGTTTATGCTTTGTTTATTATACCACTCCTCCCTCTGTATAGTGTCGTATGTGTTCTTAGAAAGTCTAAATAATAGAAACCTTGGTTTTTATAAACAGATGTATTTTGAAACATGCTCTGATATTGTTTACCAACTGTGCTGTTTGTCCATCAATAATGTTATAGACAAATTATATACATTCTGGTTGAAATATAGCTAGCAATGTCCCAGGACATTGGGGATTTAGCAGACTTTTCAAACTACTCAATAGCTAAATAAGCTTGCACCTACCCGCCTCCCATTTCTCCTTATATAGTCCAATCCATAAATCCAAGCACTTCTTTCCTTCCTTGATGTACCACTCAGTCCTCAGTGTTTGATAGTGCTCCGGTTTTACTATTGCCAGAACCATTCCAAATTGATGACATCGGGATCTAGCTTCGTACCAGTTCTGAACATCGCATCCGTACATGTATGTCTGACCATCCACGCTTATACACGCGCGGCTGATCAAGTCATCTGAAGTGCAGTTCTTGTTCCCTATAAAAAGAAAGATCTTATAAAAGGCATGGTCGAAAAAGGAGAAGGTGTGTGCGGATTGTACAGTGTCTGACTGAGATGATCAACATTGGGGGACGAGTGGCGACTGCCGGCGCTCATTCCGGAACACGTCGCAAACTTATCCATTCCTTTCCTTCCAATTTAGACCAAATAAGAAGGAAGACTCTCCCTCGCGAAGGGCGGAAGGTCTTGCATCTCAGGGTAGACCTCTAGCCAATCTTCAACTGAAACTACAGAAATATTTCCTTATTTTCGTGCAACCACTGTTTATCAGCCCTCGTTAGTTGATCGTAAAGTATTTATTGACTACATGTGATGACTTGACTGTAGAATATTGGTTGTGGAATATAATTTCAAGACTATATTATATATTTATAATGATGTAAAAGGATACAGCCTGCAACTCTTGTTGGAGACACATGAAAAAAGGACCTCCTTTCGACTTAAGAGATCGTGTTTTTATACATGTCAAGGGTATAAGTGTAAAGCTTGTTTTATTTTGTAGCTGCTCGATTTACCATTTCCTGATTTTACTTGACAAAATCTGTTATATTGACTTGTTTGACATTAAGCAGGCGACCTTTGATCGCAACATATGCAGAAGGCATATACTGAAACTTCATGTTACATAAAAACTGCCGTACCTGAACAAACATATCCAAACCCGGCGTTTGAGCAGTTGCCAGCCTCTACCACTGTGTCCCTCAGATGAAAGCTACCACAATGTCGTCCTGGCATCAATGTCGACCTGTCGATAATCGCTTGATCTACAAGAAAAAATATAAATTGTTTACGATATTGAGGCATCTATTTATATGACGATGAAAAAAATATCAGCTCTAAAATACAATCTTTTATTCGTAATTGTTTTATGAAAATTGGCACATCAAACGACATCCATGGTGTTATAATACAAGCCATTATGTCCTGACTAATCCTTAGCATGTTTACCTGCCGGGCGGTTATCAGTCCACGTCCATATCACGAGTTTTTTTCTCTTATAAGCCAACCAGGTTTCATGAATCTTCTGCTCGTAAAACGCGCTATTCACTTTTAACCTTTCTCCTGCAGTCTGGTACAATGGCAGATTGAAACCGTCCGTGCATTCTGTCTTGGCATTTTCCCAAGTGGATGTGGTGGAGAAGTGGTCATACCATTTGTCTTTAGCCAGATTAGCTGGATAAAGTTCAGTGAAAAAAAATCACATTGCCAATTCAGTGCACGTTTTACGTGTTCCAAATAATAAATCCTGTCGTGTAAAGTTAATGAAAAATTGATAAAAATACACCAGTCAAGGTACATACAAAACGGTATATAACTATGTTATTTGTAAGACTGTAGAATATTATACTTGCTTTGGATAATTATTAACAATAAAACCAGTAAGGGCCACCACTGTGATACCGCCATAGTCAAGCTGCTGAAACGAAACATAAACATCAAACGCATGATTCATCTATTACTGAAAAAAACTAATATGAGAATTTACTAAGTATATCACTTTGTTTTATTCGTCTTAATTACAATGTATACACATATTTTTATTATTTAAATAATAAAACCTACACTGAACTGATAAGCTGTTATTTTTCAATATTCGTCCGTGATCAGGGTGGATATACATAAACAAACATTTTTACACTAGTTATTAAAAAGTGTAAAAATAGAAAATAAACTTGAATACATATGGCTGATGAACAGTAAGGATTAGGATATACTGTGATAATATATTTATAAAACCATATACGGAGATAACAGTGTCCTGAAAAAACACCTATCTAAACTGTACGTAAATAGAGAAAGGAATAGTACTCAACAAGGAAATTATGATTATAATATATTCAACCACATCAACTTGAGAATTTTACAGAGTCCGTGGAGGGCCAAAGAGATGACTAAACATAAACAGATGACTTATCATGAAGCATAAGCTTTTTATAAAATACTGTTTTTTTCGGTAAGCTGGACTATACTATTATTTCTCTTTATAAAAATTGACAATATTCAACAATAAATTTTTTTACGCATACCCTCTGCACCATGCATTCACATTTATCATTTCATCAGGTATATTGTATCGAGGTACGCCATAAAGGGAAGCTAACAAAAATATCCAAAGTTTAGAACATTCTATAGCTAAAAAAACTAACTATAAAACTTGTTTACTCCCACTCAGCTGTAGGACTTATTTCCCCATGTTAATTGACAGTTCTTACTGAAACACATAATTACCAGTCCCTGCAGAACCATCGTAAATCAGTAAGTAAGAGAGTCACCGTATAACCATAATGAAACCACATACATGTATGGAATGCCAAACCCAACCTGACATATCGATTAAGAAAAAACATGATAGTAAGTAAAACACCCTACAGGGAGTTCAATAATACCATGTATTTTCTGTGACAAGTCCTTAAATACAACATTAGTTTGTTTTTTTTTTACTAGTAAGGCAAGGATTAGGTTCCCAAACGAAACAAATCACCATAAACTCTACTACCATAAAAACTCTACTATTTACTCATACTGATTATACGTTCGGATAGGGTGTTAGCATGTACTAAACATTTAATCCGTGGAATCGGTGTACAAATCGTATTGTAATAAAGTACTCACCGATAATCCTGAAATGAATAGCGAGCAGTGTTTTTACAAAATCACGAATTGTGAATAAGGGGTAGGACAGTGTACAGACATGTTCCTGATTCGCATGTGCGCACATCCTATTTAGCGAAAGGTAGTGATCGGTCCTTACGTACGACCTGTGTACGCTTGCTTTTTATCAGGGGTCGGTGACTAAGGTTCTCTGTTAATCATAAACCAGTTGAGTACACAGGAAACAGGGCAACACGTGTGTTCTTACAAGATATAACCCGCAACGGAGCACATACTATATTGTAGAAGCCAGGCTAACACAAGTAATGACCTGGTGTCTATACCCAGCATCGCCATTTTGTCAGGTCGATACGTGATCGTAGTTCAAAAACATGTAATGCAGCGACCTCTGGTGCAGAATGAACGCAGAACAGCTTTAGTTGTAACTAGCTAGTGAATATTTAACACAAATTTTTTTTTTAGAAATTAATTAATAATAAAACAGAGCGAATGTTAGGTCAATAGTTGCCGAACAACCTTTATGTGCGGCGGCATATATGAATCCGAAATTAGCGTTGGCCAATATGGAGAACTAATATTTTTTGGCTAATCAGGATAATAAAGACCGCTCTGCCATCACTCATTATGAACGTTACAGAATAGTGTAATCTGTCTACGTGCTGGTGGCTGGGGTGGTTCAGCGTGCGTCACAAAGTTGATATGATTTTTGCTGCCTGGCTAGTTCGTCCGACTTTTCGTCTTGACCTCGGTTTGGAGCTAACCCGGAGATGCGCCTTGGAGATCTTTGCGCTTGGTATTGAGTGGAATATACAATTATACACGGAAACATTTCACTTCATTTTCTCCTTACAATATGTGGAGGAAAATACCTGGAACCTAACCCCCGACTCTACTTTTTCGTTGGTTTTTCATTCTTTATTCTTCGGTACGCGATCATCGGAGCTATCACAAGAACCGATTCCTGTCCCCCAGTTAAATGACCAAAAAGGCAACAGCAAGATAAACGTGTGTGTGTTTTTTTTTTGTGCGTGGGTGTTTGATCACACCCTCACGCAGTCATGACTAGAATCCCATGGAATGCTCAGGACATTTCCTGAAGTGGCCAATGAGTATCCGATTCGATTTTGGTGTGGATCTCGACCATTATCCGAATTCATGAACGTCATCGACTATTACCCAGGCCGAACAATCCGGATTGAAAAGAACTGTTTTTATAAAAGTCAATTGGTTACCTAGTGGCTGTCTTTTTATTACTTTCGTGTTTGTGTCCCATCTATTTCTAGCCCTACAGAATTACATTACCTGGTATTCATGTTAAAATTCGTGTGTGTTTTAGGTATCGTCACAAAAAAACAAGATGTGACTAATTATAAAGACGATTTATGTACACATAAAAATTCTGTTTCACGCAATTGAGCTTCGGTTTTATATGTTTTGGATTTTTTCTCTTTCTCTTATTTTTATTTTATTTTATATTTACTTTCTTTTAATTTTCTAAGTTTGGTACAAATTGTTAGACATAATAATGAATGTGCATGGTTGAAGAATGTGTAGAGTTATCCCACTTGCTAATATAATGATCATAATCATATTACACATGCCAAACTACTTGTTTTATTTGTTCCTATAAAACAAGCAATAAGGGTTATGCTTTATATATAAGCATGTATATGCTTTTAAATAATGAGTTTATGTACTTCACTTTTATTTCACTATATTCCCTTTACAATAACTTCCCCTTATTGGTTAAGTGTATATGGAATTCTTGAATGCTCGGCCAGCTAACAAGCACACTGTATATTAGGTTAATCTTAATAATCAATAATTGCAGACTCCATTCATTAAAAAATGAAAAATTCATACACATTCACACACAAATTACCTCATAACGAAGTTGGCATATTATTTCAGCAATTAAATTATCATGAACATTTCTTTCTAGCGTTCCCTATATAGCCTAATTTTTCTGAATATGGAACTTATGCATAATAACCCATCAGCTCTACACGGCTTAATGAACCAATACCTTTCATCACTCGTATCGTAACAGTACAGGACTGGTCATCAATGTAAATTATTTGTTGTAGCCTTCATAAATCAAGCCACATGTCCGAATAGCCCATTTTACATATCATGCATGTGCTAAAGGAACAGGCTAGGTAATAAAACGGTGCGATCACATTGCGCAAAATGAGAACACTCTCAACTTCAAGAGCGATTGGAAATAAATACATGGATTTCATTTTGAAAATACGCTTGCATGACGATAGTCATCCGTACAACGGAATTTTGCTGTGTTTGACATTTTTTTTCTGTAAAAAATGTAAATTGATTTAACTTCATTATATTTCTAATTAGACGCAGCCCATATAGTCCCCGGGATACATCGATTTAATTGCAAAATCTTATCGTTAATCTAAGTTTATTTTTCGTTGTAGTATACTTTTGGACATTAGAAAATGGCAGTCTTATGTTGCACAGACGGTAGTTGTGTCCTGCAGCTAAATAAAAAGGCCAACCCCTACCCCTATATCGGTGATTTGCCACAATCATGCCATGCAACCTTCGGATCTCAATATTTCATGAATGCTTTGGCAGATTTGGATAATCTTGGTACTAGTTGTATGTTTTCAAACATGGCCGACATGATAAGCATGATTTCACGGCCATCTGAGGTCAAAATCAAGACCAAAGGTCAAGGTTACTTTAAGGCCCTAAAAGCAGATGATATCCTACTTTTGCACGAATTTTTTATATGTATTATTAGAGTTTGAGTACACTTATCTGATTAATTAAGAGAGTATTCTCTTATTCACTTGCGGAATGTACATAAACTTTAAATATTCGAAACCAGTTTCAAACATAAAATTAATCCCTCTTATTCTCGGGCTTCTCAAACAGTACCAGCTTGAGTTTTGAAGACAATGAACAAGTATTTTTGCGCCCTTTTGGGAATTAGGAGTAAGTGCAATGAAATGAACCGTGTTTGGCACACACTTCTTCCCAACAAGATTCACAACAAGAGAAAAGCAAAGCAAACTTTGTCTAAGCTCAGTTCCTTTGACCCCGCCAACCTTCCCCCTGCTTCTATGTCCTTGAGTAGAAAATCTCCAGGATCAAACTTGTCAACCAAGTCTCGGCAAATACGCACAAGGCACATATAAATGAATGCGACCCCTGAAACATGGTTAGGTGAAAGAGAAAATTTAATCCCTAAATTGTTTGATGAAGAGCTAGTTCCGGATACCTGTTTCATGAGGAAAACGAGATGGAGTATGATGACATGAGCGAAATTGATAATTATAAAGAAGACAGTGAGAGTGACAATGGGAGCAGTGTTAAAATCATGGAATACATAAACTTACTTAACGTGATAATTATTTAAGCTAATGATTTTAATTCCATGCACATAACAATATTCAACTTAGTTTTAATTGTATACGAGAAATAAGATCAAAATTTTAATTTTTTTGGATTATTAGCATAAATTTTTAATCATTATCTTATATTTTGCCCAATTTCGACCACGGCACATTTTGTTTCCATTTAACACTGTAGATTTCATTTTCACAGCATATACATATGAATATTTTATCTTTTAATATCTGAAATATCAAAGAAATTGATTACAATTTTCAAAAATGTGATTAAGAAAAGTATACTTTTTTTTCAATTTACACAGACCATGTCAACTGTTTTTATATCAACCTCACCCATTACACTGAGTTATACAGCCCTGTGTTATGTAACCCGATCCAGGCATCTGTCCTAGCTCAGCTTGGATGAGCTTCCGCTCTGCCCTACCCCCCCCCCCCAAGAAGATGTCAACTAGATGAATATTGTAATTTTCTATATTTGATTCATTCTTTTTTTTGCTACATTTAGGATTATGAAATGTATCACAAGGTGTTAAAATGATTAAAATGAACATTTAAATATGTCAATAAAGTGATGAATTGCTACTGAATTATGGATATTTATAAGATGAGGATTTCCTTACATCAGAACAGTAAAAACCTTTGAATATTTTTCACCAGCCCTATTCAGTCTCCTGCATGTCACCCTTGTTGACCTTTCAGGCTAATTATACACGCTTCAAGTGGGGAATACTGGGCAGCTAGCTCCCTCCTGGCAGTCCACATCTGGCCCCAGGTGCCCAACCGACATGCTTTACAGGTAAATGGGTCCCCTTTAAATTTGTGAAATGTGTATTTCTTAATTTCTCAACAATTTTGTTTGACTGAAACTGAATAAATACTCATGAGATACAATTTACATGATGATCAAAACTGACAAAATGGTGTATACTTGTAGCATCAGGCCAAGTCACTCCATTTCCAATTGTAAATTATTTAAATTGACATTAAGTCCTCTTCCCTATATAGCAGGATTTCATCAAAATCTTTCATAACCATGGTTCCTTTGTCTAAACCAGTTTGTTGTTATACCTACAATAAGTAAGAAGAATTAATATTATGTTTTGAAATTGGTTTCATAAATTAAAGTGAATGTACGTTAAGCCAGTGAATTATAGAATCATTCCTTGATTAATCAGTCTATATTCCCACACAACAGATCAAGCTGGCCTTATACGTTGTTTCGCATACCTGATGACCATGACCTTAAACCAAGTTGCATGGCTTTGAGAACTACTTCATCTGAAACTCATTCAATCAATCTTCCACTGAAACTATGTTATTGTGTCAAAATAAAAATATATAGAGAGATTTCGTGCATAAACAGGCTATCGTCTGCTTTTAATGCCTCGAAGTGACCTTGACCTTGACCTTTGGCCTTGATTTTGACCTCAGATGGCCATGAAGTCATGCATATTATGTCGGCCATGCTTGAAGACATACTACTAGATACAAAAAAATGCAATATTATTAAAATCTGCCAAGGCATTTCAGAAATATTGTGATCCGAAGGTTGCATAGCATGATTGTGGCAAATCACCGATATAGGGGTAGGGGTTGGCTTTTTTTGAGCTGCAGGGCAGAACTACCGTCTGTGCAATTTAAGACTGCCATTTTCTAATGTCCTTAAGTATACTACAACGGAAAATAAACCTAAGATTAACGATAAAATTTTGCAATTAAATCAATGTATCCCGGGGACTAATAGACGCCCCGTTACATAGTTTCTCTTTGTTGAAAAATATGTGTACTTTGCATAGGCTTTAGAGTAACGCATGAACATTTGCAGTAAATTTATCCGATTATTATTGTCATAATTATTATCAAAGTATTTCAATTCCAATTACAACTCCAAAGTATACACCCCATGCAGTTACAAAATCTATTTATTCAGTATTTTTTGCTTACTGTATCTTAATTACCGATGCGCTTGTGCTTGTAACGGGGAATTAACTCAACTCAATCCATGTATAGGTCCACTGGCTCTTTATTGTAGTCAGAAACAGCCATCTCTTGTCTGACCCGGTGTGTGCCAGCATCCTAAGTGACCCCAGGTGGCCAAGCTGTCCACTGAGGCAGGGCCGCTGGCTATACCCATCGTATCATACAACCGTAAGTTCACATGCTAATATGTGTAGCATACATGTGGCATTACTGTTGTTCATTCTTCATGCAATAAGTATTTTAGTATCAGTTGCTCACAATTAATACAGGCTGACATCCGAGCCGCTCATTTAGCGCCAAAGTTGAAAAATTGAAAATTAATTAACCCCCCGGCAGCATTATATATATGTGATATATATATACATATATGTATATATATATATATATATATATATATATATGGAATGGTTTGTTATTAATAAGCCGATATGTATGTGTGTGAGGTGTGTATGTGTCAAAATCAGTTGAATATTATTTTTATGAATTGTATTTGTCTATATGTCCTAATGCAAGCGACATAAAAGCGAGTTCATTTAAAAATGGAGTAACTTATTCGCACAGCTGTTGCAACGACAATAAATATAACACAAAAATACTGTGGGATGTTAATAAAGTAGAAATATCAAATAACCTGAAGCACGGGATACGTTTTACAATAAGAATTAAAATTTACCATCGAATGTTGTAAAATTACAAAATTCCGGTAGCATGGAAGCGTTTCGATTCCTCGTTGCTTGCTTTCTGGCATCATTGTTGATAATGACTTCGATTCAGGAGGACTGGCCAAAGGGTAAGACATACCTTTAAAGATATATATGAACAAATCATTAAAAGATACGTTGTCGTATCTCTTATTATTGAACGCTCTTTGACGCCGAAAACCTTGGATAGTCAATCGTTAAAGAATCTCAGGTTGTGATGGACAGTCGCAAGAGTAAAATTGGTCACGAAGGAGGGTTTCCATCTCGCAAAAAACACCTGGCTATACCTTGTTTGGCTGCTGGTACGCACAACAGAAGTAGAATGTATCGTGATTTCGGATTAGATAAATCGTGCCATATTTATTTTTTGTTGTAGATGAAGAGTACATCAAAGCACAGTACCGCCGTTACCAAGCAACCTATTCCTCAAAGAATATCCAGACGGTTCTTGACGATACATTTCCAGGGGGCTATAATTATGCCTCCAAATTATCAAGCACTCCTCGATCAAGGTATCGATATTTTCATTTATATTCTTTGTATCCTTTTGCCACCTTGTTTTTAACCTTATGTTATTACAGAGACGACGAATTCTATAAATTCTAGTCAGAAGTATAACTATGATTTTGTACGATGACAGAAGTTACAGTGTACCTGTATGTTGGGACCATTGAAATAATTATTTTTAAACAAAGAACGTAATAAGGTAAAATAAAAGCATGAAGGGTTTATTTTAAATAATTAACATTGTGACGTCGTTGTCTGTCTGCCGGGATACGTCCTCGTGTAAACACACCCACAAAAAATTCACAGTAACGACAGACACGACCATACCTCTGACACGACTTACCATCTAACAAACCACCAATCTACTTAAACTACACCTGTAATACGACAACCACTCAAGTATGACCACCATTCTAATACCACTATACGTCTAATACGACCTCCACTCTAATATAAATACCACGATAATAGGACCAGCACTCTATACCACAACACCTCTGATACAACCTCCCCCTTAATATGAATACCGAGCTTACAGGACAATCACTTTAATTCGACCATCACTGTATCCCACCACACTTCTGATACATCCTTCACTCGAATATAAATACAACGCTAATAGGACCATCAGTCTAATTCGACCACCACACTATACCACCAAATATCTAATACAACAACCACTCTAATATGAATTACACTCTAATCGGACCACCACTCTTATATGACCACCACTCTGTACCAAAACAACACTGATACTCCAGCCACTTTATTCCACAACACCTCTTATACGACATCCATTCTAATATGAATACTATGCTAATAGGAACACTTATCTAATCTAATTCGACCAACAATCTATATCATCAAACCTCTAATACAACCGCCACTCTAATATAAATTGCACGCTAATCGGACCACCACTCTAATACGACCACCACACCATGCCATCACACCTCTAATACAACCTCCAGTTTCCATGAATACCACGCTTATAGGATCACCACTCTGTACCACCACACTTCTAATACGACTTCCACACTAATATGAATAAAGCGGTAATAGTAATGAACTACCATAACCCTAATACGACCTCCACTCTATAATGACCGTAATTCCAATTTGACCACCACTCTAATACGAATATACCTCTAAACACGACCACAACTGAGAACTCTAATATGACCACCACACTTATAAGACTACAAATCCTATACTATTCCCACTACAGTTTGACCACAACTCTTACACCACAACCACTCTTATATGGCCACACGGCTAATACGACCACCAATATGACCACTACTCCAATACATGGACACTTAGAATATGACAACGAACTTTATATGAGTATAATTTAAACAAAGCGGCTCCTGCCACCTATATTTATCATATATGTGCTTTCAATTGTTCAATTTCTCAGATCAACAGGTATGATAATTTTCGTACATATAGTTCTCACTTCTTAATATACAATCAGAACAGGGTGTAGAGTACTTCAAGAACATCTTGGAATCAGAACTGGCGTTCTTCGTCAGAGAGACTGACAAGGTTGAACTGCATGACAACATTGCCATACATATAATCCACTACACTGATTACAATCCAGAAAACATTCCGGCAACAACCGGGAAGTGAGTAACCTTCTTTGGTTACTTAGTATAACCATACTATCTCGTATCATTTGTTCTTACGTCACACATAATTTTAAGGTTATTCGGGTTATCATGACTTTTATTATTACTTTTATTATTACAGTTGTATTAATATTATATACAAGTTAACCATATTAGACTACGGCATATTAGTTTTATTAGTATAAGTAATAGTAGGAGTAGCAGTGGCAGTAACAGAAGTAGTATCATTATTATCATTAATTTACTATTATTATTTTTATTTTGGTACTTAATGTCATCAATAATATCATTTTGTATAATATTTTATATTTTTGTTTTTCATTTTTTAAATTTTATCTTTTATCTTTTTTTCTTTTTTATTTTATTGATTTTTTTTTTTTTGGTTTTAATGTAAATTCCTTTAATGAAGCTTCAAAAAATAAAATATTAAATATAATATATTTGGTGCGGGATTAAGCTTCCAGCGTTTCTTTCGCGACAGGAGTTCACAGGCTAGAATGTGGGTGACAGAAGAATTATTTATTATTATTATTATTATTATTATCATTATTATTATTATAGAGAAATTATAAAGAAAAAGACTCACGGCAATTTTTATCACAAAACATCGTTTACTGTATGCCTATCATATTAATAATTCTGTTGTAAATTATTTTCTTTGCATTAATTGTAGTGAATAAACTATATATTTAATTTCTTCAATGCAGAACTTTGATGATTAGGGCTAAAGACACAGACTCTGGAATCTGGAAGGTAACCTTTGACCTCTGGGAAGAAGTCAGGACAAGGGCAAGGGCAACGTGAAGATTCACCTAGGTACAAATTTAGTTGAACTGATGATGTAAATTACTCATATAAGCAATTTTTTTTAACTGGACAATAAGGAAATGATACGCACCGGTGGTTTCTTATTTCCTTCATCGTCAGTGATACACTGTATACGTATGTACGCCCCCAGTTTGTAGTAACTCTGTAAAATAGCAATGATGGGTTTTGATATCTTAATAGAGCTTTACGTCGGACACAAGGAGGAGGTTACAAATACATGTTTAAAAGTTATTGATTTGATTTGTTGTTTTTGTCTGTGTCAGACATGGGGTATTCGTATTCAGTATTCGTATTCATTATATTCGGATACAGGTAATTTCTATATCTGTATTCGTTTCCGAATACATATAAAAAAGTACAAAGGTATTCGTATTCGAATGCGAATACATTGCAGAAGTAATCACAATCATGAATATTTTTCATGAATACATGCAGTATAGATAAATGTTGTTTAACTTTTGCCCATTATCCATTTTGAAAGATATGCCGTTACCTTGACAGTGACTGATTCGGACCATTTTAAATATGCACATTTATAATCTTAATTATACAATTTGTCATTTGTTTTACATTAATAACATTAAGTTACATCAATGTTGTCATTCTGACCTTCGTATGTACAAGCCATTGCAAGATAACTCTAGTTGAACAGAGACAACATGGAGTCAAATCAGCCATCTATGCAGCTGTACAAAAAGAAATCAAGAAAGTACTAGCCAACTGATAAGACACAAGCAACCTTCCTCAATAACTTGCTCAACTTTAAATGAGGCTTTTCAGCCTTTCTCCATTGTGGAAAATGAAGAGTTCCGTCAACTGATTAGTGACATTGATCAACGCATTGTGTTTCCCTCCAGAAAAAAACCCTATCCACATCACTCATCCCGAAGAACCTGCTGCTATTCACAAGTCCATTGTTTCACTTGTAGTGTCTGTACCTGAAATCTCCCTCACTGTGGACATTTGGTCAAATAGGCAGCTGCGGTCACACATTGGCATCACTGCGCATTTCATCGCCAACTACAACCGGCAATGCTGACATGCAATCACTTCAAGGGGCGACATACAGCAGACAGCATCATTGCCAAATATTATGAGGTGCTCAGTGCCTTTTATCTAAACAACAAGGTATCCCACATCATCAGAGACAAAGCCACCAATATGGGAAAAAGCATTCCGACTATCAGTACCAACCAACTAATTGTGACAGCGAGGACAGTGACAGTGAGGAATCGCTGGATACTTCTGACAGTGACTGCGATAGTGATAATTGTGATCTCTTCGCGTATTACCTCATCATGATTGGTGCTTTGTCCATACCAACAACTGGTCATCAAGGCTGCTATGAAAGAAACAAGATCGCTCCGCACAGTTATCAGTTAAACCTCTAGCATTGTGTCTGGTGCAAGGAATTCTACAATTATTTCGGGTTCCAGGACTCTTATCATAAACTACAAGCATCAAACGCTACGAGATAGAACTCTGAGCTTTCAATGATCCTATCAGTTCTTCAAATTCCCCCGGACAACCTAGACAAACTTGACCAAACTTCCAAGTTATAAACCGACGCCCGCTCCCTGCTAAATGAACTGTGTGATATTCTTTGTCCATTTGAAGCAGTAACTGTCTCTATCCAAAGAGATAAAGTCGTGACAGCCAGTTGGTCATCCCTAGTTTCCAAGGAATGAAAGCTCAACTCCAAGGAATCAGGGTCACATACATCAGCAGATAGTTAACACGCTTAAAAAATTCTGTTAATCCTTGCTTCATTGTATTTGAGAAGACAAACTCCTTCCGCTTGAGGTTGCCTGGTGCAGATGGAACTTTGGGACTGATCAGCAGCGGGTGTCTCTCCAAACTGCCGCTGAGAGAGTGTATGTTGCTTCTACACCGATATCAATGGTACCTTCATCATCTTCACCACCATCCATGTGTTGCAAATTATTAAACGTTATGGACAGTGCACGTCCATCTCCAACAGACAGATACTCCAGAGGGTCGGAAGAGATTTCATCCTATCTAGCTGTCACATCTATGCGTTCCAGAATCGGAGGATCCTTTATATAACTGACAAACTAGGTCCTGTCTACACTAGCAAATCTAGCTGCAAAATATTTGATTGTCCCTGCCGTCTTTGCTCGAGTCGAAAGACTGTTCAGCATTGTAGGCAAAACCTTTCGACCAGACCGTTCACGTCTAACTAATAGACACTCTGAAGCCTTGATGTTTATCAAGCGTTATCAGCGTTTTCTGTGAAACTTCGAATAAACATTCATGTACAACTAAAATATATATTTTGTGTAACCAGCTACCGTTGTATGGAATAACCTGTTGTCACGCGGTTTAGCAATTAATGCATACACAGCAAATTGCATGAATATTGTGAATTTCGCACAAAAAAAGCGTTTTTATTCTGAATGAATAGATGTTTGAGATAATTGTAGTCATACTTATATCAATGATTATATTTGTATTTGTATTCGTATTCGTGTACCCCTGCTGTATTCTTATTTGAATACATTTCTCCTGCATTCATCCCATGTCTGGTCTGCGTTTTACCAAAACGGAGTTAATAATTATTGTTCTATGATAGAAAGAAAAATAATCATTAAGATAGATTTTCAAGAGACACAATAGCAAGTACGACTGCCTCAATTAGCAACTGCTAAAAACAGCCCAAGGCCTGGTGTTAGATGATAAGAGGAAAAACAGAACATAAGATAAAGGATTGATGTAATACCAGGTTAATACAAATTTTGTATTGGTGTATAATTTTATGCTCGGTGACATGATATTATAATGTGTCGGTAACTGCTCGAATTATATAAATTGTTATTGAGAGTTTTTTTATTGACAAATATATGTAGACAGGAAGTCATATCATGCGCAGGGCCATCCTGAGTACGAGGGCCTGAAAGACACTGTACAACAATGAGGCGAATTGGGGCCAAACAGACGAGTTTGTTCAAATTTGTCCGATGAATAGGCACCATTGACACAGCATCTAACACTGGAGATAAAAACAGTACCGTCTTCGTGTATGACTATCTGTGAAAGAAACCATCCGCTTCAACCTAAACCCTCATTGCGAAATTCATGGAGATTAGTCCAGAGGAACAAACCCTTCAGTTAATGAACGTTCACAAACAGACCAACATCAGTGACTGTGGAGTCTTAGCTATAGCTTATGCGAAACCCTCCTTGTGGGCAATGATCCTTGTAGCCAGAATTACATTGGTGCACGATATCATCAGGCCAAAGATGCATCTGCCTAGCGGGAACCACTCTCCATTTCCAGCAACAATGACAGTTCGTTTTTCTAGTCTAAATAAACAATTATTCATTGTACATGCATTTTACAGTGTGAAATATTGTGTTTGTTACTTATTATATGCATAGTGTATGTAACGTATATTGTATCTGCAATGTACAACTTGATACTTTTTGTCGACCGATTGCGCTGACCCATGAGCAGATGGTCTTGTGCCATTGGGCGTTGGGTCAAACCATCGGCCGATGTACATCATTTATAGCATTATATCTTATGACGACCGATTGGCGGACTCATTGGTCGATTAGTTTGCGCCATCGGTCCATTTCCACGGGTGCCGTCATTTTATAGGTTGCACTGTATGCATTTTTGTACCGGCATGTTACACCTTGAACTCGGCCATTACAATGTGAAAAATTAAAAGATTATATCTGTGTGCTTAGGGGTTTGTTAATCAGCTAAAATTAAATGCCATGCAATCGGTGATGTTTTAAACCTAAACTATAATACAATGTAGAACAAGTAAAACTAGTATGGTATGAAGTTTATTGTTTATTTAGGGTATATTGAATGATATATAATTACAATGGGCTGATTTTGAAATGCGTAGGTTAGCGGTATGTAGAAACACTCACAGCAGAGCTGACGAATACAGGGGATTAATTTATATTCAACCAACAGTTGTAAATATATATGTGTGTGTGTGTGTGTATTGTAATATAATGTAATATAGTGTTATATATAAAGAAAAAAGCAAATATGATATTAATAACGAAAGGTAATTTTGTTTTCAAATATTTTGAAAATGTAGAATATAGTGAAAAGAATTATGATATATAATGTGTATAGAATCCTCCACTAAATTGTCCATTATATTAACAAAGCGGATGCTATAAAATCTATAAGCATCAAGACATACAAAACAAAAAGTATGTTTTTGTTGCTGAAATGTTAACATTTCTCTACACTGTGGTGGCTGTAATTGTCCCCTTTCGTGTGTAATTTTACCAAGCAGCGAAAGCTTAAAAGTAAAGGAAAAGTGCTGTCCGTAAGCCCATCGATGTATTCCTGTATTCTTGGATTTTTACATACGCATTTTTTTGTCCTGTGTACACAGTTGATTTTTGATAGTTACAAATTTGTATTCAATGTTGAACATTTGAGTTGGTTCTTTTTTTTCTCGAAAAATGAGGATCCCGCAAGTTTGAAAAAAAATGGCTTGTAGCACGTCTGGCAAATATGTAAACCCGGCTGTGCGTTAGACTTAAAAGCAAATATGATATAGGTCACAACACAATGATTCATTTTTTTCGGGAGTAAAGTATTCATTCAGTCTTCCCTTTCATATTTTGTTCTCCTAGAAGGGACTCCTTGTTCCAGTTCTCCTTGTTTTCAGCTTCCTCGGCGGATGCTTCTGTGGTTTCATGGTTTATTTGCGACAAAGGAGTTGCTAAACTGACGGAGTGTCCACTAGAAGCTTCAACACTTTCAGTCACCTTGTCGCTGGTTTCGTTTTCACCGCAAACGGCTGCTGTAGATGTGGATGGGTCAGAGGTCATCATATGTTGATTTTCAGGATTACTGGCTGTTGGGTCTTCTCTTGCTCCTAAGACTGTGGCACCATTCAGACCGGGTTCGGACCTCTTCTGTATATCACAAAAATCATCGGATTTCTGGCAAATGAATGCGACATTTTATTTTCATTATATGAACATTAGAATGAATATTGAAAATTAAAATGAAAGCGTCAAACCGCATTGTATTATATAAACATCAGGATGGATATTTAAAATCAACAAACATAATGATCTGAGGAAATACTAATCAAAACTTTAAATGAATAAGTACTTCTCCGCATGTTACGGGAAGCGTTTTTGATTTGAACACCCTATTAATCGCGTTCGGACTTACTGCATATCGTACTTGCGCGGAGGGCCTGTTGGTTTTCGAAATAGCTGCCACATGGAGACGCACTGACGCGCACGAGCTTATCGTATCTGATTACCGCAGCTCATTTCTGCATTGGGCGGCCGATTTGAAGAACGGTTGAGTGCGCGTTATATGACCGGTGGTCACTTGCGTCATAGAACGCTCTCGCTGTAGCAGGTCGCATCTGGTGGTAGCTAATTAAGCTTGGGTAAATCAGATGCAATTTTCAGCAGCACCTCAGACCCTGGACGGCAGTGGTAATATTATAGGGGGGGGGGGGGCGGGCGGGCTAATAGGAAGGCCCTAGGTGATCTTAGGCGAACCTCCAAAGCCCTATAATATTATAGGACTAGCATATACCCGTGCTACGCACGGTCTGGGGCGAACAAAACAATCCGTACAGTGGTATCAGAAATCCACCGGTAATCTGGAGATACACACAAATCGCGATACGCTATTAATATATGGATCCATTATATGCATGGTGTTATGCATAAACATCGTATTGAATCCAAGAGTTTGGACGGAAAATATTTCGGAGAAGTTGATATGATAAATAAGATAATTTTTATATGAAAATACATTATGTTGAACATCGCTATTCAAAGTTGCCTTCCGATTTTTCTTGGGACAAATGACTTTTGATATTTTAATAATAAACCGTACACATACATTTTCTACACTTAAATTAATTATGAGTAGCCTTGTAAACTTCTATTATTTTTTTTATAACGTGTACACATGGATTGACTGTCAGATGTTCTTTTTCTAAAATGAAAACACACTGTTTCGTTCAGGTTTTCAAACGCAGTTGGTTGCCAGGGACGCTACAAACTTCATGTATCAGGCTTCGTCTGGGCTTAGGGCTCAATGTATCAGTTTCTTCACTAGTAATCTGCAGATATTTGCAGCTTAACCTGTTTATTAGCCTTTGATCTTTTAATATTGATATATACCTCACCGTCTAGGACCTCAACGTGAAGATGTTGAAGTGAGCAATCGTCCCCCTCTCGATCACAAATATATTATTTATAAATAGATCCGGTATATCGATATGTTCCGTTCTCGCAAAACACAAATGTCTGGACAACGCTGTCTCATAAATCCGTGCAGACAACGATGGGCTGCCTTTCTCCTGGGCTTAAGCCACCCCGGAGCAGGCTTAGGTCTTAAGCCCTGTATCGGGCTTAAGCCTTCTCGTTTTATTTTATTGCAACAGACTTATGTCGTTTCGCACCGGGCTTAAGTAAAAAAACGGGTGATATCGGGCTTAAGCCACGTTAATGCAACAGGGCCCAGATGTAATTTGTTATATTAGTAAGGAATTTATACAAGGCACGGATTATTATCTTTTGATCGCCACTATGTCATACTCTGGAGTTTGTAGAATAAAGATAGGGCTAAATGCCCCTAGAATAATCTGGCAAAACAGACGGACAGATCAGATACAATAGAGAATACTCCTGAGACCGTGCACAAAACCTGATGGCCTTACCTCTGGTGTGTCACCTCCATCTGTGGATTGCGTTTCTGTGTTTGCGGGTATTCTGTTAGCAGCTTGTTCGGTACTAGATGCAGTTGGTTGATTTATAGAATGATCTGTTGAGCTTCCCCCTGTTAAAGGGCTCCGTTCAGGATGTCCAGGCTTCAAAGTAAATAATATATATGCATGAGTTATACCTTCTACGAGGTCTCTTAAAACTGACAAACAAACCCTGGAACAAATATTAAGTAATTGTGAATCAGTTACTTTGACTTTTTTTGATAGCAACATGCAAAAATTACTCATAACATATTCAACCTTTTTCATTTTACAATTGTTAAAAAAATCAGTGAATGTATAGTTCACAGTTAACAATTTTCTATGTGAAATTTGATATTACCAGATTAATACTTCATTAATTGCAATTACATTGTCCTTGTCTCTAACCACAGAACCCTTATTCAGAGAAGCAGACATAATAAACCTTGAACGCCAACAAGACAACACTGTACCAGGGGCTGATTTCTCGTGACTCCCATATTTCGTAATTCTTAGAGAAACGTTGACACTGACACTCAGACTTCTGTTAAAAAATTATGTTACCATTATTTTCCAGATCAAATTATAGGCTGCATTTTTCAGCAATAAACTTTAATCAACCAAATATTTACCTTTCCTCGATGCTTCTTATGTTTTCTCTGTAGTTTAATGGACAGCCATATGACAATTATCAACAGCACAACAGACATAAGGGAGAAGACAATGGTAGCATTTCGTAAATGAACGTTGAAACATTCTGTCTCAATGGAAATTATATATACATCATTATCAAGAAGCATCACACATACCTGATTGATATTTTAATATTATTATTGCCATCTTTTCAGTAAGATTCGATTCCCTTGTACAATATTATTATTATTTAATGAGTGATTAGTAACGTTTATTCGTATTAACATACACAACAATGTGAATCCTTAAATTAAAGTTGATCAAATTACAAGATTTGTATTAAAGCACCATTAACATAACGTTCATTTTTTTCTATTTGGGAGTCATATCTAAAAATATGGGCCCTAAAACAATATATTATATATAGAGAAATTGTTGTCTTGTTATCAATAATTACATGTACCTCAGCACAGTTGGGAAAAAAATTAAACACAAAATATAGTCCCTGGGAGTAGCACTATTTTTACCTTCTACACCTATCCCTTTATGGACAATCATGAATAAGTTATTTATTCAATTCCTTAACAGTTACGAGTTACCGCCCCTGGCTTTACAGAAATGTACCTTATCTCTCTAACATTAAGAAAGCATCATATCTAAATGTTCCTAAAACGTATGAACAAGCAATATTATTGTTAAAAAAACTGCTGACAAACCGTTCCTATTGCTCATGTGTTCTTTAGCACGTGGTATATCTAGGGAGGTCCCTGTTGTCAATCCTGGCTCTGTAGTTGCCTTTTCAAAGAATGAACCTGAGAAAATATTTAATATCCATGCGTTATGTTATATGCAAGTTCTGAATGACCGAGTAGTTGACCAAGCATATACACTAAATCACTGTAAGGATATTTTAGGGACTGCAACTTTATTACTATTGAAAACCTGAACACCTAGTCCATATCTTGGCTCGTATTGGACACACAGAAAATTATTTCTATCTGGTTACCACGCGATCGTATCGCCTGGCATTAATACGCTGAGACTTGAAATGGTGCAACCGCGACAGTTACAACACTAATGGGCCTTGTTTGATAAGGAAATGTGTGAGCCGGGAATGGCGGGGAAGCACGGGGGGGGGGGGTTGAGGGGGATAGTTCGTTTAAAACATATGCCATACTAAATTATCATAATGTGAAGTACATAAATTGAATATTATTGTGAATTGCTCTGAAGGGGCAAAAAAGGTTTTATTCCCCAAAAGAGGGGGTTAAAAAGTGGCCCACCACCTCTTCACAAAAGTCAGGGGGCATGTTCAAATGCCTCCCCCCCCCCCCCCCAAGCCTTTAATGAAGTCTGACACCTTTTTTGTAGTCTTTACCCATGAGATATACTTTGGTTGTCTTTTTGTTCGCGAGGGTTTTAATTTCGCGAAATTCGCGAAAAGGAAAAAAATCGCGAAAATGAAACCGCCTTGATAATTGGCAAATTGCGTATGCCCTTCTTATTTAGTGTAGCCAATACTTGTATGGGAATAGGTTAGAACAGTGAGACATTTAATAGTAAGTTGCATCCATGCAGGTTAGGAAATCAGTTCCCTAAAATCTGAACTTAACTACTTGTACTACTCTTTGCCCGTCTTTATATGAGAAGAATATCACAAACTCATGAATTATTCTCATTTTATTATACACAGGTATGGCTTTCCTTACGATTTGATATAGGTTCTGGTGAGATCGCGAAACATTAAAAAATGGAGATATCGCGAAATATCAGTCTCATGAATATGAAGCCAACCCCAGTAACCTAAACCGACATGATGTGTTCCCTGTTCGGTATATCCGAGATTATATAACCCTAACCCTAAACTAGTGGACCATAGGCCATAACGCTCAGCTGATTTCAAGGAATGTTGAACATTGAGCAAAATGACTGCCAGAGTACAACAAAAATCATGAATTTTGTGAATAGTCCTTTGAAATTGGTAATAGTGTGCTTTTTGGACAGATGTCCACTTCATTTGAAGGTCTCATCAATGAAAAAATGCGTAAAAATTGAAAAAAAATATAGGTGGTGCCACCGGTCGGCAGAAACTGATGAAAAACTCCATGATCAATTTATAGCCAAAGAATCATAGCTATCCTGGCATTGGTTATTCAGATAATGGAGTTTTGTATCATTTTTAAATAGTCTTCGGGGTACTTACGAGCCCCATAGCACAGAGAATATGGGAAACAGAGTCCTAATTTCAGGTAGGTTTCCAAGGAGTTAAATTGTTAGTCCCTCTGGATTTCAAGTTAGCAGGGAAAAATTAGGGAATTAGGGAAAAAATGCCTGAAAAATGGTGAGAAAAAATACATCAGGCGCCACCAGTGTAGAAAAACTAATGAAACATTCTGTGATCAATATGCATGCAAAGTATCATGGCCGTCAGTGCATTAGTTATTCACATACTGGAGTTTTCACATTTTAAACTCGAAAACAGATGGACGCCTAGGGAAAACGATTGCAGATGGCGCCACAAGTCTTGAGAATATGATGGAAGAGTCAAAGATAACATGAGTATGTACATTTTCTGGCCAATATGGCAACTCACTCCTGAGAAAAAAGCATTTATTAATTCTACAAAATCGGGAAGGTAGGGGTCAACACCTGTCTTTTTACGAGAAAAATTTCTAAGATGGATGGATATGCCGAATTTCAACCAATATCTTGAACCACTCCTAAGATATGAACAATTTCACCAAAAGCACATGTACGGTTGGATGACACGAGAAAACCAACAGAGACCTAATTTTAGATTTCCATGGATTTCCATGGATCTCTTCAGATGACAAGTAAGAAAATTTAGGTCAAACGGCGATGACTTGTGCCCTGTTAATAGTTGAGACTGTATTTGAGGGTTTAAAAAAAACGTAAAAAAATAGACAAGTGACCCATGGTTCATGACGCTCAGCTGACAAGCATAACCTGTATTTAAAGCCTTCCCCAACACCTGTCCTGCTATGGTATCAAAGGGCAAGCATAACAATAATTGCATAACTATAACGTTATGTGTGAACTGTTAGATTACTGTTTAAGTGAAGGCCTTATATCAATTAACTGAGTGAAACTGGAAAACATTTTTAGGAACAACAGTAAACGGTACACATCCACATATTATGAGAACAAACATTTGCTTTTATATCCGGTGATTTATATAAAAATATTCAGATATCTAGGAAACTAAGTTCATTGCTATGATTCCATAAAATAAACTGCAAAATGTTCCCATCGTCTAATAAATCAGTAGCTAAACCTTAATACTATACTCTCACAGTCTTAATGCCTGGCTGAAGTTTTTGTTATGTAGTAACGAGAAATTTATCACTCAGCCTTTTCACTTAAGGGCGGATGCAAAAGAGAGTCATATGTCACCAGCATCACTCACAATTACAGCCACACAGTGAGATGTACCAGTTTGAGTGCAATTATGTGCAAGAAAAATAGAGATGGTCTACAAAATAAGTTATTGTGAACATCCCTGACCTATGACCTTGGCCTTTTCCCCACATATCAAATGGATTCTTTCTAAATGATGGGTAACCACTTACCACTTACATCTGGCCGGGTGTAATTACTTGTCAACCAATGAGTGAATAACTCAGACCTGCAACCTTTAACCTCCTGGCCAGCTGACCTCAAAATCAATTATTTATTTCTTCATGCAAAAAGACCCATAAATATGAAGTTTGAATCATAATCAGTGATGCATAGATGTGGCATATGTGAAAGACTGAAGGTTTAGGTTGAACAGTTTCACTTGAAATATGTTCACAAGCATTTAGAACAATATTGTGACCTTGACCTTTGACCTTTTGAACTCAACATCAATAGGCTTCTTCCCCAATTGGAAGGTAAGCCATATATGACAGATGGAAAGTATATATTGAAAAGTTTGCCTGAAAACGACTCCACGCAAGAAGAGGGTGTTGTGAACTTGACCTTTGACCTCAAAATCAACAGGTTTTTTCCCCTGTCGGCAGATATCAGTGTTGAAAGGTTTGGAATGAAAGGTTTAGCTTGAAATGTGTCCACAACCTTTTTCAAAGAAGTGGATCCTGAGACTCTGACCTTTGATCTTGTGACCTCAACATCTAAAGGATTTTTCTCCCACTTAGTAGGTGAGCCGTATGTGAAAGATCAAAGAATTGGGATGAAAGATTTGGCTTAAAATGCATCCACAGGCTTTTCAAAGAATTTGGTTCCGTGACCTTGACCTTTGACCTTGTGACTTCAAAATAATTATGGTTCTTCCCCTGTTGGTAGGTAAGCTGTATGTGAAAGATGGAAGATTTGGGATAAAAATTTTGGCTAAAAGAATTATTTCTGGGGGGTGCAAACACACCCCATAACTTCGAGAATATAGGTAGCAGTGACCTTATTTCATGTTTTTAAGGAAATCTTTTTAGAACCTCTAAGACTGCATAGGGTTCATGGCCCTAGCCCCTACGGTTACGATTTCTGCCCTGCTAACGGCCGGACGGCCGGCCGGACAGCCGGAAGGACGACGGACAAAGACACTATAGGCCAGCATGACTGAAAGTCAGCTGAGCTAAAAAAAAAAATACAGGTGGTGCAATCCGTGTGCAGAAACAGATAAAACACTCCATGATCAATCACATGCAAAGAAACATGGCAATCAATGCATTAGCTATTCACATAACGGAGCTTTTGTATCACATTTCAACGTATTGTGAAACGGTTGCGATTAATGCACTGTTAACGGACATACGGACGGCCGACGGACAAAACGATATTATATTTGATTTCTATCCATAAATATACCGTTTTAATAGGTGCGTGCAGCAATAGATTGGTGAATTCCCCACGAGAGATCAGCAGGTGTAAAATTTGGTTATCGTTACATTTTTAAATGGAACATAGGAATTCCAGCTGACAGCTAGCAGTTACTAACTCATTTATGTAATGGACATATCAAGCGTTAACTAACTTCTTAAAAAGATAATTATTTAAATAATACATGTTGACATGCAATACATATCAGTCAGCCATTTATAAAAAAATAATTGTCTGAAAGGATTTATTTCTTTAGTATAATTATATTTCTTTAATTTCAACTTGATTTGTAATTAAAATTTACAATTTGTAATAGAATTTCTTTCAAGGTGTACATTTCTGCAAATAGTCTAACAACCTGATGAAATCACACAGCAGGGAATGTTTAAAATTCATATATGTAGGTGACTACACATACATATACACATATGTTTATGTCATAATGTGGTCTATAATACACGAGAGAAGCTGTTTTTTTCATCCATATATCTTTTTGTTGCAGTATTTCTCCGAACAGAGACAACCTTCGGGATATTTTAACAGAGGAAGAGGTCAAGGGTCGTTAGGTCAACAAGGTATTCTGGATGAACATTTAATATCGGTATGTGGGATTATGTCTGTTTATATGATTACAGTAATTGGTCATTTATGAATGCATATACGGAGAAACAACATGAACTTTCACTTACACGATAACAAACAGTGTTTATTTTCTTGTTTAGGAACACAAAGGACAATTTCCAACCAGTGCAGCCGTCATAATCAAACGGAGCTTCATCATCATAGACCCGATTGTCACACAGGCTATGAGAGCCAATATTCAGACACCTTAACTGCTTGCAAATTTGTTCTTTAACACGCTTGGTAGCAACACAAGATCTGAAAGATATAATAATCTTGAGCGTCATTTGGAAATAATATTACCAGTTAACAGGATTTCATATTCGCTAAAAGAATTATTCATGCACAGTTTAAGCTAAACTAGCTCACGATATAGCATGTACATTAAAGTTTATAATTTATAGGAGAGCGAGGCAAATAAACCTTTTCTTCATAGTAATCAGGATATCGATGAAAAAATGGAATATATGGGTTGCATCTTGGTTGCATCAAAATAAACGGTCACTCTCAATCGTTTGTAAGTGAACAAGAATACCATGGGATCCAAAAAGTGAATTGTAGGTTCTAATTAATATAGTAAATGCAGCAGAAGTCTAATTACTTTGAGTGACAGGACTCGAATGATTACCTTAATAAATTTACAGAGAAACGAGATCCAAGAGCGTTTATTCAAAAGGTATCATAACATTTCTCACCCTGATCAACAATTGGTGAACAGCGATATTAATTCGGCTTTTGAGAAGGTAAATATAGCAACAGTTGGTCAAGTTGTTTATATAACAATTTGCATCCAGGTTATACCTTGTTTTCGTGAACAAATAAACCATCAGTGTGTCCTTTTCACATAATAATGTAATGTTTAATGGATTTATCGTGAAACCTTAAAATTTATACATAACAAAGAGTTCATTTAATATTTAAGGAAGTACTACCCTTTTAGGCAATACCTTGTTATATCGTATTTAGTCAGACTTTAGTGGTCTCTGACACGTCACATAATTAGCATTAATAATTGGATTAGACCTTACCAGATATTAAAACCCAGTATTGTGTCGTTTATTTTTGTTTAGTCCCTGCACCGTGAGAATCAAGCCCAAGTGCATATACATACACCTGCCAATGCAACTGTACTTACATCTGCATTTTAAATTTTATTCGAGTGCGGTAAAATTTAATTGAACAAATTGATTTCTAATACCTTTTAATCAGAATGATAATGTGATAGTTGATAATAATGGACTTTTAATTCTAAGAAAAATGAAAGGTTAATATCTAAACATTTGAAAAATGAAAATAAACACCGCAGCCCATTAAGTTACATGTGTACTTCAAAAGGAAGCATAATGGACTTAACAAGTTTAAAAGCTCCAAAAAACTGCAGTTATTTAACCACTCGTCCACATATATCAATACTTTAACAATTATCAGGAATTCATTTTATAAGATTTACATGTTTAGAGGAAATCTAAGCAAGTTCCTACCAGACGCAGTGGCCACACACAAGCGGCTCCACAAAATGACATATATACGGTAACTACTTGCATATTGTCTCAGTTATTAGTAAGTCGCCGATTGAAATTACGAGAAATATATATAAGTTTGATGGTAAATTATTGTCATACTTCAGTAGAGCATCAGATATATTCCGATATTATGTTCATCGAAATATACTCCGCTTACTTTAATTCGCCTTTGTTATTGGCTGTTTTTTTTCTAGTAGTGGCATGATGAGGAATTTGTTAACCAAAAAAAGTTTCCCAAGAGAACAGGTCAACGTTATAGTGAAAAGGATTTAGAACTGAAGGTAGTTTTCACTGCTAGCCATGTTTTAAACATAAAAAAAGACGATTTGTAGAATTAAAACAAAACGGATTAGTTAAGTATTAAATCACTGTTAGGCTGATTTAAAATAGGAATGGAACTTGCAAAAATAAATTGAAAGATCTGAAAGATAAAACAATAAGAGCAAGAAGAACTGCATTATGATACCGAATACGCATTTTATACAACATTTAAGCGTAGACAAGAAGACCTTCAGGCTAACTTACTTGCCCGAGATGATCCTTAAAATGATACACTAACACCAAAATGACATAACAAATGGACGCATCAATAGTCTTATGCCATTCAAGATCAAACGCACATTTTATTTCTTGGTTGTTGCCATTCCAAGATTTCAAACAAACTTTCATTTGACTTTTCATAAAAATACATCATTTGTTATCTATAAGGATATAAACATCTCCTATTTTAGGACGGATCAAATCAAATAAACTCATCGTGTTAAACTTTGTCAGTACTTGGGTTAGTTTGTTAAAGTTTGTTTTTATGTTATAACTTCCAAGCAATCATCCAGTTGTACAGATATTGATGACAGCCCTTGATAACAAGCAGGCATCAGTATTTATTATTATTATACCATTGGCCAGTCGGAAAAATTCCTATTCCTCACCAAAAACAGGTGGTGGGTTGCAATAAGATTTTTTTAAATCCTTGAAGCACACATATTTACAGTTTCACCACCAGTGGAAAATCAGATACTTGCATGTTTTAGTCCGTGGGGAACACTGGATAGATGGTAATAAAGGGAAGGTTATCACCCAAAATATGATTTTACTGTTTGCAATAAGAGCACAACCGTGATTTTGTATGTGACTCCAATGACTTAGTTCTCACGGAATTGAACAATTCATGTCTGCAGCTGAATATATAATGATACATATCTGGCTACGACCACTTAACTGGACCCTTTACTTTTCTACTTTTAGCATTCTTTTGGTTGAGTTTCCAGATGTCATTGAAGTTCCAATTTAGTATTATGACAAACCATACATGTGGTAAAATTTAAACAGCGATACTCAGGTGAATCCCCTTTCGAAATTTTGGTTATATACTTTATTTAATATTACAGATGGATGATGCCAAAAGCTGTTCCAGTACATTTTCGTCCTACGATGCCACAGGAAGAATGTCGCAAATTAAGGTATTCAGTAAACTTAGTTTTACTAACGGCTATGGTAGGAATCATCATTATTTCAGTACTGAGAAAAAATGAACAAAATCATTTTATGTGATAAACTCTTATGTATTATTTAAGATAAATCGAGGGTTACAGAAATAAACCCTCAGTTCCTACTAACATTATCATATGTATAACAGTATATTGGGTAGGTAAGCTATAACAACATTAAAGCGAGAGAGACAATATTTTCTCAATAATTTACCAAAGTAGTGTCTCATGATCCATTGGTCATGGTTGCAAACAACTTAAAATAAGAACATACCCTCTTCAGCAAGGAGTGTTCATGCTGATCTGACCATTTTATTGTTTTGTATGTAAGATAAAGTAACTTTTCAATGATTTTACATATACATTTTGTATTCAATTAAACTTTGACATATTTTATTATGTTTTCATAAGGAAGCAAACGGCCTCGGTGATGATTCAGATTTATACTTCACTACGTCTGGAGGTAGCACTCGAAACTATAAGCTTGAATCAGGAAGGAGCACTTCAAAGGTAGTGTTTCATTTATGCAAAATTTGTCATTATAATTGTTCGATAAATAACTTCCACTGGAAAACTGCCCTTATATTAACTTTTTAAAATAATGACCTTATATATCCAATTAAAAAGGATTAAGAGAAGGCTACATAGCATAGATAAACTGCCTCGAATAACATTTTAGTATTTCTAATATTCTTAAAATTAAGTTAGTGGAATCAAAGAAACAGGTAATATTAATGTATACAATAAACAGAAAATGGAAGATTTCACGTCATTAGTATAACATAGTAACTTATAAATTTGTTATTTTGTTTCTTCTGTATTTAGATTATATGAGTCTCGTATAAGTAAATAATTGACCCATGCGTAGTGACGCTCAGCTGAATTTATTAAGTAAACAGGTGATGCATGCATTAATTTTTTATGTTATGATCTGGTACAAAATATTAAGGGACCGTGAACAATGTGTAAATTGAATTCCAGAGTGCTCAAGATCATATAAGATCATATTGTTTTGCCCATAATCCTTAGAAAATAAGTAACATCAAGGAGGTTTTACTAGAGCCTTCCAAGTTAATATGTATAACTGCTAATAACTAATAGTGGTGTCCATCTGACATACAACGCACTCAACTCATATTGTTTCACACAGCTCACACATGACAGATTACAGTAACCTCACGGTGTCACAGGGGACATTACATGACTTCCCTTTATATTAAAAAAGACATTTCAAGACGTCACGGTTAGGATTTTTGATCTGTCTGACTTTCTGGGTGCTTAAAATTAGGTTTTCTGGAAAAAATTGTTTCTTGGAAAAAGACGATTTTTATATTTTTCAATTATTCCTGGGGGGGGGGGTTCTAACCCCATAGCTTGGAGGATATAAGTTACACTAACCTTATTCCAGATTTCCAAGGATAATTTTTAATGGACCTCTTTGGACCTAAAAAGTTTCTACATTCAGCGGTTACGAAAAACTTTGTTTTAACAATTGTAACATAGAATATAATTAAGCTTAATTCCAATCCATTTCATATCATGAGAGCAGCCCATGTTATTTTAATAGTTTTAACTGTTGTTCTTTTGCTTCTTCAAGAATATTAATGAAAAAAAACCCCAGAGAAATGGTACAGCTACAGGTAATTAATCACGTACTGATTAAAAAAATATGATTTCATAAACTGATCTTTAGCATGTTAAAAACGTTTAAAACAACACATAAGTTTATACTGGTTCCCTTTCAGGAGGGGAAAGATGGCTATAGTCAGTCGGTCAGAGATTCGTTTATTTGCGAGGAATCTGGTAATTTTGACTTCGAATAAACATATTTTTGTCAAAGAAACTAAAAAGTAACTTGAACTGGTAGGTGAAAAACAAGACATATATTACACTGTGCGTTTTAAATCATGCAAAACACATAGTGATATATTCTTAATTTAAATCTCGTGAACAGGAAGATTATTTTGAACATACAAGCCGCCTGCTTGTTCCCAGATTTTATGATGTGTTGAGCATGTGGTATATATATATATATATATATATATATATATATATATATATATATATATATATATATATATCAGGATCATCGAAACCCGGATTATTTTTGGCGGTTTGGGGTTACCGGTTTTCTCAAGAATCAAACAATCAAGTAGAAATGATCCTGAAAGTTGTACTTCTTTCCGAGACTGAGGTAATGTACTTTAGCGAAACAAAATTCCAGTACAATCTGCTGCATAATGTTCACGGTATTTGTTATCCAGTTTTTCACAGTAAGAGCAATTTTTTTAAATATTTGTAATACGCTAAAGATATTTTTAGCAATTCTGGCAATATTTCAGATTTATAAATTATTTTATTTTAATCTGACGCATTGTTTACTATACAACCGATAGCAAAGTATAACATTTTTTTGAACGTTGATTATAGACTTGAATGATACTTCTTCAAATCATAACGATTCTGACAGCACATTTTTCTAAAATGTCAAAGAATTATTACTTTTGCATGTCACAGAAGAAATTCTTTGATGACGAATATACATGGAGGAAAAGGAACTCCTACACTATAAATGTTCCAGAGGATATAAATGCGTATCTAATATCCAAGGTTGAGCTTGCAGATGAAAACTGGAAGAGCGAAACGCTGTCTTTACCAAAGGTAAGTAATTTTAATATGAGAAGCCTTGCCCAGAGGTCCCGCATTTACCATGAATATTATTAATATAATTGCCCGTTATAATCTTTATTATGTTATTATATAAAAAAGAAGTGTCCATGTGCTAATATCAGTCCTGTCTTTAGAAAATGTATTCAATAAATTAAGCTGAATCTTTGGCGCGTCTGACTAATAAGGGACCCGCTCGGGATTAGCAGATCGTAAGGTGACTTTTGTTTTCTTTTTTCATAATTAGATTCCGCTAAAGAGTCTCGTGGAACAGGTGAGGACTGAAGGTTATGCCGAGGTCCTTAAATGCAGGATTGTTGGCCATCATGAACCTATGGATTCGAACTTGACTTTTCTTGTTCGTATTTATTTCAATGTGGACCCACGTAAATATGGGGCAGAAGTTCCAGTGGCTATAAAAATGGAACCTGACCAGGTACTGGATTCATTCTTAATGTGTCTATTAGTTCTTGTCAGGGACAGAATGTCACAGAAAATATCGTTATTTAAAAATTTTGTTCTAAAGGAAAGCATAACTGAAGCAAATTGTGCTTAGTTGCTAAAACAATTTCCTACTTAATTAATGGCGCGTATTTTTAATGGATAGTGCCGAAATCAAGAATACTTATCAGGAATTATTTTAAAATATGCTTTTCTCTTTAATAAAATAAAGTCAAAAGATGATAAGTCTAAAACAACGCTTCTAATTTTTAAATTCAATTTCATCACTGTTTCATAAGAATGTCTGTGAATTAAAAGTTTCAAGGAAATCTGCTGGGAATACAAATTCGACCTGGTATTAATCACAATCCGGAAAATTGACCAAGGATAAGCACAGTAAGTATTTCGTGCAGTTTGGTTTTGAAATTGTTCTGCTTTTTATCCATTCACCGGTATGACAAGCACTAAAGTTACAGATGGATCTTATCTAATAAGCACTCGATCTATGCGGGAAACACAAAATATGTAATACATATTACCTTTATTCTAACTTGAGCGAAGGGCCAAAACATAGGTTTAACTTGAAAGGTTAACTTTAAGAAGTCCTTTCGTTTGTGATCAGTAAAATTGGCAAATATATCCAAGCAGGATCGACATGTGGTTGAGCCCGTATGAGCCAACAGCGA